>CAMZJW010000023.1:0-106000 GCA_947310995.1 Yponomeuta cagnagella
GTGTGTTTATGACAATAAATATAAATAAAGTTCACTTTCACTTTCACAAATCCCGATGTCCCGATAACACATCGTATTAGTCTGAATACTCCGCGTTGCAACGATCTACGAATATTCGCCATAGGCCGCTAATGTAGCCCCAGCATCAGTCGCACGAGAAGATTATGTGTTTTGATTAGTTTGCATTTTATCGTGAAACCGTGCAATGCGAAGACCGGCTAACAATAACAATCCTCACCGGTGCTCGTGCTGCGCTTGCAAATGCTCATCACTACTACACGTTGCCAATGTTTGAATGTTGACGTATGTAAGGTCTGTGTGGTGAGTGACGTTAGCCTTGGTAGTTGTCGTAATCATTGTATGAACTCTGTTTGTGTGGAAATGCTGACTTTGCACTTAGATTCACTCTCCATTCGAGCTCAGTATAAGCGGTCAATTGTGTGAGTAGCTCGAAGTAATTTTGGTGGATACCTTAGCGGTGATAACTAAATTAAAATTACTTCATAGATGTCTTAAACTAAGTTTTTGAGGAAATTTTAGTGGATACCTACGGTGACAACGAAACTACAAATTTCCATCCGTAAATTACGTACCTTCTACACACAGTATATTGAACGCTTATAATGTTTACTCTAGAGTTAATAATTAATAATGTTGTGTAATGTGCCAACCGTGTGACAGTAGTGTTGTGAGAAAACCCAGTTTCCAGTTTCAGTAAGTCGTTTTTTAATCTCAAAGTCCTTACCGTATGCTAACCATAGGCCTACGATTCGAAATGATTTCACACTACCTAGAATTGGGCGATTTCAGTGTATCCGGCCAGACGGTTTTTAAATTCGATTGAATTTCCTACTGCAGTGGTTTAGTTTTATCGTGACTCCGTTTGGTCTTACTTCGCAAAAAGTGGTTCTCTGCCTTTTTGCAGAAACATTTTTGGCCGATTTTCATTTGGCAACTAACGTTTCGAAGAATATTATTTTGCGGAATAATCATTTGCCAACTTTTCTTATTATTTTTTTTTATTTCCCAACCTCGCAGTTGCCAACTGTTTGTTTGGTTTGCTTTTTATAATGACATTTTTTCAAAATGCCAACTTTTAAGTAGCGTATGTTTTACTTAGCGTAATATATACAAATTCTATACAGGTATTTATGATTTATCATTATTATATTGGTAAGAAGGTTAGGGCAAACCTATAGATTAACCTAAAGGTTAGGAAAACCTAGTAAAATGGATAGAATTTTCCTAGCAATTTTCCGTGTGTTGGTCACAGTTCTAACCTAACCTAACCTATAGGTTTGCAAAAAAAAAAAAACTGTATTGTTATTCATCTAATAGTTGTTTGGCCTAGTAAAAGATTTGAAAAATAATAAATACCCAAAACGTTTTGTTTCATTATAATAATCAGCTTAACAACAATCCTACCAAATGAAACGTTGCCATACAAAAATTTGTAAATCGTTTGTTGTCAAAGTGAAAAATAGGTGAAATGTTGGTTGGCAAGTGATAATCAGCGTAACAATTTTCTGCGAAAAGGCAGGATCCCGTGTTCTACATGTTGCGATACTATTGAAGATCTCAGTTAGATACTCGCTGTTTTTCCCTCCATAGTATTGGGAACTCTAGGACACTTTGAAGGAGAGAGGGCGAACGCAGTGAGCCCCTCACGACGGAAAAGTGTCCTAGAGTTCCCAATACTATACTACTTCCTGTCAATATTCTTTCAACACCAGTTGTGCGGATAGAGTGTGATATTGTAAGTGGATCTTATATAAATGGTATATCCAGCCATATCATCCATGAGTTCGCTCCTAACGTTCCACCAGGTTACAGACTTATAGAAATACCTAAGAACGTAATTTATTTTCCTCTGAACCAAAATAATATAAGTACTATAAACATAAGAATTCTGGATATAAAATAATAACTTAATCAATTTACGCGGAGAAGAATTACAGTTATATTTACATCTAAAAAGAAGATAATTGATTTTAATAAAACTTCTACGCCGCCACTAAAAAACATTAGTCACACTTCCATCACTCACAAGGAAAGAACTCGGAAAAAGAAACACGTATTATCTCCAAAAAATAAAGAATTTCTTAAATTAATAGGATTATCAAAATGAGTATATTAGATATTTCGAGTACTCCTGTTTATGATAACAGCATTGATGGAGTTGAAATCCACTCGTACAAACCATATGTGACAAGTTTTAATAGGAACGATGAAATTCGTATACCTATTAACCAGCAAGATTTGTACGTACTCCCGTCAGCTAGCACATTATATTTGGAAGGTATTGTCAATGTGTATAAGAGAGAAACGGTACCGACAAAGGCTTCTAGTGTTCAGTTTACAAATAATCCGTTGCTGTACTTTTTTCAAGATATTCGTTATGAGCTAAATAGAGTTGAAATAGACAAAATAAAAAACGCCGGTCTAACTACTACTATGAAATCTTTGTTATCTATGAACTACAGTGAGTCCAGAATGTCTAAGGTTGTGACGGTTTAGCGTCGCAAGAATGTAGGTAGATAGAAGCCGGTCGAAATTAAACAACCCGGAATAAAATTTACAATTATTTATTAAAAGAGGGAAGTAGACTCGACTAGGTCGCGGGTTTATTATTGGCTGGCAATTAGTATGAAGCAATGTCCTTGTAATTGGGGTCACTTCCCTGCACTGTGTAACGGCACGTAGTCCACGTCGAAGCAGCACGCAGAAGTTCCAGGTTCCGGGATTAGGGTCTGCAACGCAGGTCTACCGGATACGCGCAGGAGCGTGTGAGTGAAAGTTGGTGAGCCCCAAATCGAACCCCAGACTTGGTCCCTGGAATTCCCGGAAAATAGTCGTTTCACAAAAAGTCCAAATTCGTGTAAGTGACTGCGACATCGGGATTTTTGTAGAATAAATATGCTCGCGTTTTAGTTGGCTATATTAGTGAACCCCAAAGCATTTAATGGTGATCAAAGGATGTGGCAGTCACAAACAAAATCAACAGTTTTATGATCAAGCAAAGTATGAAATGAAATTATCAAAACCTTATGATGAAAGTTAAATGTACTACACTAATTACAATATGACCAAAAGCGTTATAGTTGCCTTTTGTTGCGATTGTATATGAATTTACAACTTAATTAGCTAGAATTAAATGTAATTTAGCTAGTATACTATGAGTTTTTTAGGAAGCGGGTAGATGATATTTCCAGAATCTCTTAGAAGCGTGATATTCCCAGCCTGATTCGAATATGCAGATAATGTTATTACATTATTTAGACTAATGTATAATGAGAACTAGTTTATTTTTAGTATTTTCTACATGTAAAGTGATTTATAGCTATCTAAGTTAACTTAATCTAAGTAGTACAATGTTCACAACACTCACCCGATTCGGGGAAATACTGGCACTTAATTTTGACACAGGTTATAGGTATTTATGGTTTACTCCAAATCTGAGTATCTGTCACACCATCATAGTTAGGAAATATTATTTGGGAATAAATCCCATAGTTATTAAATTGGTCGACCTGTCGCGGTCCTCGCCGTAATGCAAATGTGTAGTGGCGTATGTGTCTCCTTCGCTGGTCGCGGCCGCGCTCTTATCGCGAGTCGGTGACGTCGCTCATTGTATTCGTAACTAGTTTATCTAATAGTAATTGTGCGCAGACGATTCTGTCTGTATGTAGATACATTTTATTTATTATAGTTGTAATATGTAGATTGGATGATTTTTGAGTTGTAAATATATAGTTTGGTTTTTAAATATAGTATAGCAGTCTCAATTTAGTACACATAAAGGTAAACCGTTACATACCCCCTTTTTTAGGTTAGGATTTTTGCTGAAAGAAAAAAAAAAAATCCGCTATCTCTCTATGCTGCTCAATAGATATACTAGTTATCATTCAGGCCTCTCTCTCAACATTCCTCCCCTAATCATTCATACTTCACGCTAAACAGGCAATAGACACGTATAATGTGTGTTATTGCGTCCATACAGATTGAGTATTTTGCTGTAGTGAGTAACAAAATACTCTTATATAACTATTGATGGATATAAGGTTAGCCAATTATTACCCACAGTATCAAGGCTGTATATGCTGTCATTCTTTTATTATTTGTCTATGTAGTAGACATAGGATCCTACTTACAGTACACTGAAAGGTACCTACTGTATAGGAAAATACTCCGTCATCCGGTAGAGGACACGATTCTTTTTTTTTTTAAACAAATAACACATCAACTTCAGGAAAATATATTATTAGTGGGCCTGTGGATTAAATCAGACTATTGGCGCAGAGATAGTAACACGAGTTACACAGGGTACTTACATATTCTATTATTGCTTATAGTTAGTTAATTTGAAATCTTTGACATGCCAGTCTCCTATATTATTTCCGGTCATATCTTCGAGTTCGTATACTAAATTAGACTTTTTCTTTACAATTTTGCACTTCGTAAACTTCGGAGCAAGCTTCTTACAAAACATTTTGTTTTTGTTGCTTAGGAAAAATGTCTTCTTCCAAATGATGTCACCTACGTTAAAATTTACGTCTTTACGGCGCAGGTTATAGTGACCACTATTTCTTGAATGGGCTTTAGTTAGGCACAATTGTACTTTTTCGAATATAGTTCTTAAGTTACCTAAATTTTCAGCGTATTCGTCCCTTGGCGTGAAAATTATATCATCGCTGAGCTCCGTATCGATATAATGCAAGCCAGTTGTAACTAATTCACGCCCATATACCAAAAATGCCGGCGTATAACCAGTCACCTCATTTACCGATGAATTCATGGCAAATTGGATTTTTGATAGGTTACAGTCCCAAGATCTATGGTCGTTTTCAACGTAGGTAGATACTGCTGTTAAAAGGGTCTTGTTGTAGCGTTCAACGCTGTTAATCTGGGCCGTGTATTTAGGCGTGAACATGACGTTAGGGATATTGTACTTTTTATAGAGTTGCTTTAGAATATTACCCACAAATTGTTTTCCGTTGTCCATTAATACAGTGCTGGGTACACCGTGAACAAGAAAAACTTCTTCCTCGAGTAACTTAGCTATTATCTCGGAAGTTGCGCGGCGAATAGGGAACATTAGACAATATTTTGAAAAACAACAATGGACTACAAATATAAATGTGTTTTGTTTTCGTGACGGTGGTAGGGGACCTATTAGATCCATACTCAGCATCTGGAACGGTCTTGAACAGTCTTTAGGACGGCCCATGATGCCAAGTGTAGCATGTGCAGGATATTTGTGAGCACAACATGTGTCGCAAGTAGTTACAAATTTGGAGACATCGCGGTGCATATCTGGCCAAAAATAATTTAAGGAAAGACGTTTGTGAGTTTTATATATGCCAAAGTGGCCTGAAGTAGGGTCAGTGTGATTTCTAGTAATTATGTCCGATCTGTACTCAACAGGAATAACTTCTTTCCACTCAAACTCATGAGTTAAGGGATTCAAACTCTTTTTATATCTAAAAAGTTTACCATTAGTTACTTTATAGTTAAGAAACGATGTTGGAGCGTTTTGGCAACCGTGGTAGATGTTGAGATACCAACTGTCACCTGTAGAGTAGAACATGTGGTGATTCGAAGAGTCCTGATCTATTGTAGCTATTGGTACTGAACGGGAAAGACTGTCAGGGACTACATTCTCTGAGCCACGACGATGTTTGATGTCGAAGTCGAATGAGGACATACGAACACCCCAACGAGCTAAACGACCTGTGGGATTATTTAAATTCAAGAACCATTTTAAGGACGAGTGGTCAGTGTACACAGTGAACGTTTTGCCGTTTTCCAAGTAGCATCGCCAGTGTTCGATAGCTGTCAAGACTGCTAGGGCCTCCCTTTCCGTAGCACTGTAATTTCGTTCTTTGGTAGAGAGGGACTTGCTCATGTAGGCAATGACCTTCTCCTCGCCTTCTAAAATCTGTGTCAGAACCGCGCCAACACCGAAATCACTTGCATCCGTATGCACTTGAAATGCTTGTGAAAAGTCGGGGCATGATAATACTGGTGAAGTTATAAGAGCTTCTTTTAAAGTGCGGAAGGCTTTTTCGGCGTCAGAAGCCCAATTGAATGGAGGAGAGTTTTTAGCAAGGAAGGTTAATTTATTAAGTGGTGAAGCTATTGTACTGAAGTTAGGTATAAATCGACGATACCACGATGCTGTGCCTATGAATCGACGTACCTCCTTGCGATTAGTAGGGGTAGGGTAATTTATAATAGCTTCTACTTTTTCGGGATCTGGATGTAGTCCATTATGATCCACCACATAACCCAAGTATTTTAGTTTGTTTCTGAAAAATTGACACTTTTTGTAACTTATTGTCAAATTCGCCAATCTTAGTTTTTCCAGAACACGGACTAGTAGGGAGATATGTTGTTCGAAGGTCGGTGAAACAATGATAATGTCATCAATGTAAACAAATACTTTATTTTCGAACTCTGGACCGTAGAACAACATGTCAACCAATCGCTGTTGCGTGGCAGGGGCATTAGTAAGACCGAACGCCATAGAGGTAAATTGGAATGTACCCTTAGGAGGAATATAAAATGCCGTCTTACACCGGTCTTCTTCCTTTATAGGAATCTGCCAGAAACTTTTTGAAAGATCTAAACTAGAGAGATACTTCGCGTCTCGTAAATTATCAAGTATTTCGGAAATGTACGGAATACTGTATGCATCTTTCACAGTAACGGCATTAAGCTTACGACTGTCTAAGCAGAACCTTAGTTCACCATTCTTTTTAGGCGTCAGTAGTACAGGAGATGACCAAGGGCTTTCGCAAGGTTCTACTACGTTTTCTCGTAACATTTCGTCAAGTTGAATAACTAGTAAACGTTGTTTTTCAGGTGACATTCTGTAGTACCTTTGACGTATAGGAGCAGCATTCCCAGTATCGATACCGTGAGTAATTAGACTTGTGCGGCCAAGACCACGTTCTTCATATGAGATGTCACGAAACTGTGCTGTGATATGATCAGCCGTAACTTTTTGTTCTGTAGAAAGGTGGTCGTAATCACATATGTGTGTAGGGGTATTAATCGATAAAATATCTGGAGTGATAGTCTCTTTACCTATCATGATTGAGTCCAGATGTTTAGGGAACAAATTAAAAAGCCTCCAGAAATCCATGCCCAAAATCAAGGGATTTTGAATCTCTGGTACTACGTAAACTTTTAGAATGTGTAGTTGGTCCAAAAACGAGACAGGTAAATTTATGATACCAACATTATTCATCTTTTGCCCACCTGCAGCGACAAAATTTAAAAGTTCAGTGTTATCTAATCTAAAACCAGCATCTAAGAAATTGGTATGATAATTTTGTCCGAGAATTGTGACACTACTACCAGTGTCCAATAAACCATTGATAGTTATACCGTTTATATCAACAGCGACGTATGGTCTGCTGTTCTCATGCTCTATCGCATTATGTGAATCGTGGATTGAAGTGACAGAATAACAAGAGAAAAATTTAGATATAAAATCAAGCCAAGATTTCCAATCTGTTTTATCAAGGTTACTATTAGGTTTGCTGTCAGCTTCACGTTCACTACAATCCACTAAATTCAGTTTTTTGAGTGAGTAGGTTTAGGATTGCAGGTGGTACAGTCAGGGTAGCGAATGCCTTTGTTTCCACACTTAAAGCATATATCAAAATGTGGCTGCTTGCACTCTTTTAGAGAATGAGTATCACTGCGACACCTTGGACAATATTTTCGAGTTGTATGGGCATACTTAGAGCTTCTCGGTGTCACTTGTAATGCATTGGTACTTGTAGGTCTTTCTTGTGTAATTTTAGGTTTATTGTTGTAGTGATAAGTATTTGTGTAGTTATTATCTTTGTTAGGAGTAGTATAACCCTTATATTTTTCATTATAGTAAGCACTTTGGTAGCTTTTATTAGGATAGTAGTGGCTAGATTTTTGTTGTTTAGTGTAGGCGAACTCCGGTGCTACAGTTTCCGAAGTCACGCGAGGAGGCTCATGAAATAGAGACATACGTGAATGTATGTTCTCATAGTTAGAACACACACTTTTCAAAGACTTCAGGTCCTTGATCTCGGGAGAAGCTGTCAAAGTGCTAGCATAGCATGGTCTGATATTATGTAAAATAATTTCTAATTTATCATCTTCAGACAGTGGTTTGCTAAGCCTCGAAAACATGCCATGCATAATAGACAGGTAAATTGAGATGTTTTCGAGCTCACCCTGAGTACGGGACCGAATTTCAGCCAAAAGGCGGTAGTCATAGTCCTTTTGACTAAAATCTTGTTTTAGTTGTACGACAACGTCGTCCCAAGTTTGCACACTTTGTCTAATACTACGGAACCAGTGTAGTGCGTCGTCCGTAAAAATCTCATATGCAAACTTTAGTAACCGGTCTTTCGAGATGTTCCTAGCGTCTACAAATTCATCCACTCTTTGTATGAAAGAAAAAACACAGGATTTGCCAGAATATTTTAATTTTGCCAAATCAGAGGACAGATTACGATC
Source organism: Yponomeuta cagnagella (assembly GCA_947310995.1). NCBI lineage: Eukaryota > Metazoa > Arthropoda > Insecta > Lepidoptera > Yponomeutidae > Yponomeuta > Yponomeuta cagnagella. The sequence goes on from CAMZJW010000023.1 coordinate 8,509, forward strand.
GCAAGTAACCATTGTAGTTTCAGGTTCTGAGCTTGAACCTGCACCAGAATTTGAACCTGGTCTTAATCCTGTGATTTCTTTGTACTGGTTGTTAAATATAGCGCGATTCGATTTATGCTGATCGACTACCTGAGCACTGACATTTGTGATGCGTTTAAGTCTGTGGTAAATATGATGCAGTAAATTTTCAGTGCGCAAGAACAACGTTTTGTCAAATTTACTTTTTAGGGACGACAGCATAGTTTGAGATTTTGTTAGACTTTCCTTGACTGCGTCCAGGTCAACCACAGGCTCTAAGTGAGATTCCAAAATATCCTCAGGGGCTATACCTAATTTAACAATCTGACTACGAAGGTCTTGTACAGAGCCGCCTGTACCACCTCTAAGGGTGACCTCGTATTCGAGTTCAGCTTTTTGGAGTGACAGATACTTAATCGGATACGACATGTTTACTTTTCCTCAGAATAGGGTATGTGTTGTGATTACAAATGATTGAAAAGCAGTGATTGTATAGTTGCTAAGTATGTGGTATGAGTAATAGGTAGTTAGAATATTGTATTTATTAAATTAAGTTATAATAGGTTTATAAATTTAAGTATTGTGTATAATTTACTTATTGTAAATATAAGCAATTAGAATTAGGGCAACCACGTACCAAACAACTGCTCAAATAAACCTTAAAATTAGGTTTAATAACACCAAGCTAACAAAAATAAACCTTAAAATTAGGTTTAATAACACCAAGCTAACAAATCTAGTAGTATAGTTAAAAGTGATGATTATTATAGCCACCAACACCCATGAAAACCAAGGAAAAACAAATGCCAAGGACCTGCTTCATATGCTCAGCTCAGAAAATACCTAAATTGGGCGCCATTGTGACGGTTTAGCGTCGCAAGAATGTAGGTAGATAGAAGCCGGTCGAAATTAAACAACCCGGAATAAAATTTACAATTATTTATTAAAAGAGGGAAGTAGACTCGACTAGGTCGCGGGTTTATTATTGGCTGGCAATTAGTATGAAGCAATGTCCTTGTAATTGGGGTCACTTCCCTGCACTGTGTAACGGCACGTAGTCCACGTCGAAGCAGCACGCAGAAGTTCCAGGTTCCGGGATTAGGGTCTGCAACGCAGGTCTACCGGATACGCGCAGGAGCGTGTGAGTGAAAGTTGGTGAGCCCCAAATCGAACCCCAGACTTGGTCCCTGGAATTCCCGGAAAATAGTCGTTTCACAAAAAGTCCAAATTCGTGTAAGTGACTGCGACATCGGGATTTTTGTAGAATAAATATGCTCGCGTTTTAGTTGGCTATATTAGTGAACCCCAAAGCATTTAATGGTGATCAAAGGATGTGGCAGTCACAAACAAAATCAACAGTTTTATGATCAAGCAAAGTATGAAATGAAATTATCAAAACCTTATGATGAAAGTTAAATGTACTACACTAATTACAATATGACCAAAAGCGTTATAGTTGCCTTTTGTTGCGATTGTATATGAATTTACAACTTAATTAGCTAGAATTAAATGTAATTTAGCTAGTATACTATGAGTTTTTTAGGAAGCGGGTAGATGATATTTCCAGAATCTCTTAGAAGCGTGATATTCCCAGCCTGATTCGAATATGCAGATAATGTTATTACATTATTTAGACTAATGTATAATGAGAACTAGTTTATTTTTAGTATTTTCTACATGTAAAGTGATTTATAGCTATCTAAGTTAACTTAATCTAAGTAGTACAATGTTCACAACACTCACCCGATTCGGGGAAATACTGGCACTTAATTTTGACACAGGTTATAGGTATTTATGGTTTACTCCAAATCTGAGTATCTGTCACACCATCATAGTTAGGAAATATTATTTGGGAATAAATCCCATAGTTATTAAATTGGTCGACCTGTCGCGGTCCTCGCCGTAATGCAAATGTGTAGTGGCGTATGTGTCTCCTTCGCTGGTCGCGGCCGCGCTCTTATCGCGAGTCGGTGACGTCGCTCATTGTATTCGTAACTAGTTTATCTAATAGTAATTGTGCGCAGACGATTCTGTCTGTATGTAGATACATTTTATTTATTATAGTTGTAATATGTAGATTGGATGATTTTTGAGTTGTAAATATATAGTTTGGTTTTTAAATATAGTATAGCAGTCTCAATTTAGTACACATAAAGGTAAACCGTTACAAGGTTTGGGGATGGGATATAAATGGTACTAAAAATGTTCACTCTGGAAAATTTACGGCGTCTATACCACTTAGTAACATTTTAGGATTTGCAGAAGATTATAAGAAAGTAATAATAAATTGTAAACATGAACTGGTTTTACTGCGTAGCAACACAAATGTTAACGCATTAAAATTAAATACTGGGGAATATGTGGATGACGTCGTTATTCATAAAATTGTATGGCGTGTTCCACACATAAAAGTTTCGGACATGGAAAGAATCAATCTACTTCATTTGTTAGAAAAAGACAAACCTATACAAGTAGCTTTTAGAAATTGGGATTTGTATGAATATCCTCTCTTGCCTAAAACTACTAAGCATACATGGTCGATCAAAACGTCATCTCAAATTGAAAAGCCTAGGTATGTTATTATAGGTTTGCAAACCAATCGAAAAAATGACGCTGAAAAAGACATGTCTCGATTCGACCATTGTAACTTACGTGATGTTAAAGTGTACTTGAATTCGACTTACTTTCCATACGATAATATGAACGTTAGTTTTAGTAACAATAATATAGCTATATTATATGAGCAATACGTTAGATTCCAACAGTCGGACGGAGAAGTGAACCGTTGCTAAGTTTAAAAGAGTTCGAAGAGTTCGCACCTCTATTTGTAATAGACTGTTCAAGGCAAACAGATAACCTTAAGTCTGGGCCAGTGGTTAACGTGCGTGTAGAGCTCGAAAGTGAGATAGAAATACCTGATCAAACCTCTGCTTATTGTTTAATTCTGAACGAATGTTTAATCGAATATAAACCGTTAAGTAATATTGTAAGAAAATTATCATGAACGCAAATACCCTAATTGTTGATGTGCACGGATTTAAAAATGATAGAAACAACTTTATCATTAAAGAACTTGCATTAGCTACTGCTGAAAACACTCAAGTATTTCTTATAAAACCTCCGTGGCCGTATAGATATTTAACTGATTTTGAAAAGAGACATGTAAAGTGGATCGAGCGTAACTTTGGATATCGATGGTCTGAAGGACATATAGATTATCTTCAGTTCCATAAAATCATCAAACCATATTTAGAAAATAAACAGGTGCTAGTGAAAGGTTTAGAAAAAACTAGATGGATCAAAGACTTGTGTGATAACATTACAGTTATAAATGTGGAAGAAAAAGGGTGTCCTAATTTGCTAGAGCTGTTTAAAAAGTATAATAAGAATAATTTTAGTTGTTTAGATCATAAAAATAATAATTGTACATTAAGAACCGTTTTATGTGTTAAACAATGGTGTATAGATAATAAAATTGAGATATAAGCGAATTGATTAACTTCTTATTTGTTTTTTTCTTTTACTGTGTGCTATTTCAATGTAAGTTGTTAATTATGTGTACCTATAAAAATAAATGTATACCTAAATACCTAAGTTCTTTAATTTAATCTACTTTATTTATTGGAATTGAAAAATGAGATAAGAAAAAATATGTACATAAAGATAGATAGAGATAGATAGAGAACACTTTATTGCACAACCGGGTGAAAGATATTACAAATAGTTTCTTATATCTAAGTAGTGGTATACAATTGGCGGTCTTATCGCTTAGAGCGATCTCTTCCAGACAACCTTTGGATGGAGAGGAATGCACCAAGAATACAGTCGGTAGATGGATGTACAGCGAGAGATTACAAGAATATAAGTACTTATAATTACATATTGTACCAATAATATACTTACATGAATACCTAAAAAAAAATGAATAGCTACTACATTAAATATATATAAGCAGCAGTTTACATGTATATAATATACATGAATACCTACAAAATAAATACATAATTAAATATATATAAGCAACAGTTTACACAGATCAAACAGTGAGGTAGTGAGATTTCACCAATGCCTTAAAACAAGACAAGGACTTTGCTTTTCTAACCTCCACGGGCAGGTTATTCCATAAATGGACTGCCTGAACCGTGAAGGAGGTGCCATAGAATTTGGTACTGTGGGATGGAGTTTTAAGGAGAAGGTTTTGCGATGAGCGAAGAGTCAGACTGTGGCCAGAATGGAGAAACTCGAAACGCTCTTTGAGATAAGATGGGGTAGCTGGATTGAACAGAATGCAATAGAGGAGAGAAAGAATATGTGTATTCCGGCGGAGTCGGATTGGGAGCCACTTGAGTTTAGTTCGATATTCAGAAATATGGTCATATTTGCGTAAACCAAATATGAATCGGATGCAGAAATTTTGGAGACGCTCAAGCTTATTTAGTTGCTCCTCAGTGAGGTCCAGGTAACAGATGTCAGCGTAGTCGAGAATCGGTAGAAGGAGAGACTGAGCCAACGCAACCTTGGTAGCCGTAGGAAGGAAATTGCTGAGGCGTCTTACAGAACCTGCTGATGCAAACATCTTCCGACTTACCATTTCCAACTGAGGAACCCAGGATAGAGTACTGTCAATCAAGACCCCTAGATTTTTGACAACCGAGCTGAACGGTATGGGTATACTATCAAACAAGATAGGTGGAAGGGAACTCACGTCAACTCTGGAGATAAATCGGGGACTGCCAATAATGATGACTTGAGTTTTATTAGGGTTTACTTTTAGTCCGTGTGACACACTCCAATCCAAAATATGCACCAGATCATTATTGGTCATATTTATTGCTGTGTGAAGTTGGTCCACTGGAGCTTGCGTATATATTTGAAGATCGTCTGCATAAAGGTGGTAGGAAGAAGATAACTTGAGGGAGATACTATTAATGAAGATTGCAAAAAGAAGGGGTGACAACACGCCACCTTGCGGGACACCGGCAGATATTCCACACCATTCGGAGAAGGAATCATCAATACGAATACGTTGCCGGCGCCCGTGTAGATAACTACGAAACCAGTCAATTAGCGTTGGAGATATGTTAAGAGAACAAAGCAACGCCAACAAAATGTCGAAATCGACTGCATTGAAGGCGTTGCTGAAGTCGAGCAGCGACAAAACTGTCAACTGCCCTTCCTCCATCCCCAGACGCATGTCGTCCGTTATTTTAATAAGAGCCGTAACAGTGCTATGGGCGGGACGGAAACCAGACTGGAGAGGATTGAGGAGATTATTTTTTATAAGGAAATAACTTAACTGGGAATGAACAAGACGTTCAAGGACTTTGGACAGGAATGGCAGGATGGATATGGGGCGATACTCAGCGAATGATGAAGGATTGGCATTTTTGGGTAGGGGGGTGATTTGGGCTTCCTTCCACGCAGTCGGGAATGACCCAGAGGTTATGGAATTGTTGAGGATTTTGGTGATAATGGGAGTAATTATATCGAGGATCGGTATTAACATGTTACGGCTGATATTATCACAACCAACAGCGTTCGATGTAATGGAGATGATGCTTTTCTTAACATCACAATCCGAAAATTGACTCAGACTAAAGGAACAGAGATCAGGAGATGGAATTGAAGAAATACGATTCAGTGTTTCAGATTTTATAGCACCATCGAAGGCAGACGCAGAGGAAAAATGTTGATTTAATAAATCAATGTTCAAATCTTTTGGGATAGAATCTTGACGAGATTTTCCAACTCCTAGAGATCGAAGAAATTTCCAGACTTTAGCTGGATCTCCATTTTCAACAGATTTGTGAATGTGGCGTCGTTGTGCATCCCTACACACCCTATTGCAGCGATTTCGAATAACCCCATACTTTTCCCTATTGAGATCAGTTGGGCGAGATTTAAATTTGGACTTGGCCTGGGATTTCTTACATAAAAGAGACTTGATCTCATCCGTAAGCCATGGTGCCGGAAGATGTTTCATCTTTACAGCTCGAACAGGAGCGTGGACATCGTACAGCTGCGTGAGAAGTGAATTGAAAATATCAACTTGCTCATCGACGGTCTCCACACCGGTAACAAGTGACCAGTCTATGTTAGAGGCATCATCACAGAGCTTGCTGCGATCCATGCCACCAAAGTTGCGTTGGAGAAGGATTCTCGGCTTGGCTTTAGGGGGGCGAATTTTGTATGATAGGAATATCAAATCATGATGTGAGAAAGCGTCGGCGGAGCATTGGCCATGCAGAGCAACATGATCGGAAGATGATACTGCAATGAGATCAAGAAGGGACGGAGTACTATTAGGAAAATGGTGTGTCGCACTAAGAGGAGGGACGTACATGTTGCTCGAGCGAAAAAGGGAAGTTAGAGATGATGAGCGGGAGTCATTCCTAAGGAGGCATGTATTGAAGTCACCCATGATGATAGTATGACTATAAAGCGGGGCAAGGTCTTCAAGCAGCTTCTCGAATGACTTAAAGAAATTTACTTGAAGGGAGGGGCTGTAGTAAACTCCAAGCAAAATTTTGCTGTGTGTTAACATAAGTTCTAAGAATAAATGTTCACCTGCATTGGAAAGAGGGGGCTGGGCTGACATGCTAATAATGGAGTAGGGAATGTGGGCACGGAGATAAATGGCAACTCCACCACCACGACCGTTTACACGGTCGTTTCTGATGAGTTGAAATCCTGGCAGGGAATAAGATGTAGAAGGGAGACACGGTTTCAGCCAGGACTCAGAAACAAGAATAGCATGAATATTTTTACATTGAAAAGAAGCGAGCATGTCAGGAAAATGTGCCGGAATACTTTGTGCGTTAATATGGATAACATTAAAGTTTTTCTTGACTGAAAAGAAATGGGAATCTAGTGTGTCAGCTAGCGAGGGTATACTATGAAAGCTATTGCTTCTGCTCAAACCATCGGAGGAAGAAGAAAAGGATTGGTAAAGATCACTCACATCACCACCATTATCCTGTTGCATACTATAAGATATACCTAAATAATGTCTTTATAATATATAATAATATAAACAATATATAATAGCTACCTACGTAAGATAGATAATACGTTACAAAAAAAAAAAAAAAAAAAATACCAATATTATAATACAGTGAACTCTCACCCGCCAGCGGAAATGGGAAGTACATTGTTGTCTGTGAGCGGATCATCTTCGTAAAACGGAACGCGCCCAGTTTTTCTAGTTGACATTGACACATGAATTAAAAAAATAAAAGTCTACGCAGTGACAGATGTGTTCTGTGAGTGACAGAGAGAAAATGACATAGGCAACAAGAAGTAAACAACCGGGGAAATAGATATTTGTGAGAATTTGGGAAAGTAAACTAGTTAACACGATTAAGAGAAGATAAACAATGATTCGGCAAGAGATTTAAGTGTCCGCTTAGGCTATTTGGGCGTCGCACGTCTTGTGTCGTTATGATGCCGGGTTCTACGTCTTCTGCGAGCTACTAGCCTTAGCAGCAGGCTTGTTGGCGGCAGCCGGAGCACTGGAAATGCTGCTTAACTCTGCTATTGTGGTAACACGATGCCGCGACCCATCCGGGGCCGTGACATGTACGCAGCCGTCTCGCGTCCAGCACTGCGACACCCCGAAACGCTGTCGCGCCGCCATGAAGGCATCATGCCGCCTCTTTGTTAGAAACTCAGACAATGTTATGCCAGATCCCTTAAGTTGAGTTTTGGAGAACCAAACTTGATCCCGAACGGCAAGGTTCTTGAATTTTATGAGGATTGGCCTCTTCCGGTCCTTAGAGGAAGTTCCCATGCGGTGACATCGACTGATACTATTCACGTTACAGTCTGCTATACCTAGCTTATCTGCCAACAACCCTGCAACAAGCACGGCTGTGTCCTCCTTGGTACCCTCTGCCACTCCATGAACCAAGAGAATCTTGCGCCGGCCCCGCATCTCCAGCTGGTCCGTCTCACGTGCCAACGTCTCCACTTGCATTTGCAAGTTCTGCAAGGCCAACTTGACAAATGACTTAAATGAAGCGAACTCAGTGGTCAGACCTTTCACTGTGGGAGCGGCTGGGCTGGTTTTCTGCAGCTGCTCCTCAAATACGGCCATCCGGGAGTTGAACAATTCTATCATGTCCGTCAGAGTGTCTTTAATAGTCTTCGACTCCATTGCACTTGCCTGAATTGTGAAGTGAAAAGTGAAGTAGGGATAGGAGTGGTTCTCACTGTGGATAATAGTTGCTGGCAGGTACTTGCTCACTGTGAGTATTTATAACATATAAGTTTATGTAAAATCACAATTTTTGTACAGTATATTAAAATTGATTTGGAAGTGAAAATTTGTGGTGTTTATGTTTTCACATCTACCGCCCAAAAAAGTTTATTTTAAAGATCATTATACGAGTCATTACAAAGTTTCTTACAAATTTCATTAACTAATTTTTCAGACTTGTCCATTATGTCATCCACTACTTCACTCACTATGTATTGCGCACTAACCACACTATCTTCCGAGGTCGCTGACGTTTGCCCCCCGCTGATGTTTGTAATAACGTATGAGGAGGATGCTTGTACTTTTTTTCGCAATTCCATTCTGTTTTTTTTGCGTCTTCTTTTTCTTTTCCTTTTCCTTGCTCTCCTGTCCAGCGGTGATCGAAAGTTCCAGTGCATCGTTGTAATCTTCACATGGCTGTGCATTTGGGAACCATAAGTCGGAAGGGTCCATTATCTGTAATAAAAGCATAGATTAGAACTCGAAACATGCCTTCAGTTGTATCCTATACACGCAAGCTGCAAATGCAAGTAAATCCTTAAAACACATACCTGGAAAAATATTTTTCGTCCGAATCGAAGACTTGTCTTAACGTCCTCAGTGTGCTCGCCTGCCGATTGCGATCTGATGAATGAGTAATCAACAATATGCAAAACATTTGCGATATTTTCTAGTCAGCAATTCACCAACATAAAGTCCTACTTATATTACTGTGTCAGGCGCAGTTCATTCAACGGAGTTAATAATGCTGATATAGCTTGGCATGCTTAAACGCAATGTGATCGCGAGGTATCGAATAAATCTGGGGCAGGAACTTGTTGTTACATGAAAATGCTGACTTGCATCTACCGTGCAATGACATTACTGCTAATAGGCGGTGATTAGGTTAAATTAAAATCTAATAAGTAAAACAAAAGTTTCTAAGACATAAACATTTATTTTAGGGTTCCCTTTTTCTTATGTGCTATGTAAACTTAGAGTGTAGGATAACTAAGTACTTAGGTACAAAACCTATTTAAATTACTTAGACCTGATTTTTCAATAGACAGGTAAAACTTAACGGGATACTAAAACTGATGTTGTCACTGTCTTGTTGTATGATTTAGACAGTGATAGCATGCTAATTATTCTCCAGTTAAGTTTTATCTGACTATTGAAAAACTGGCCCTTACAAAAACATGCAAAACATATCGTATAAAATCATATATTATTAAAGTAAAGCGGATTTGTGGCCGTACGATAGAGTATCAATTTTATTTCTTAGTATAATTCGCTTATTATCATTATAGGAAAGACATACTTTATTAAGTGACTGTGTAAATATTTCATGTTTTAAGGATTTAAACATCATGTTTTTCTTTCTGACTAAGCTGCTATCGACTAGCACGGTCTTGTAATCATTAAAACTAATTTTTTTTACGACAGACTTTTTCGTACCCTTAGCTTTTTTGAGTTCCGTATTTTTAGTTTTGATGCAGTATAATTTAGACCTCAATCCTACGAATTCAGCTACAAGCTGCCCCCCTAACTCATCTTTGAACAATCCGGGAACTTTATTATTTTGTTTAGTTATACCATGAATATTATTCTCAGAGTAATTGCTGATGTCAAAATACTGTTTGAAATGTTTCTTTATATCCCAGTAAATGTCATTCGTTTGTATTGAGAATAGAAAACTGTCAGTGTCTGTATAGCACATTTTTAAATTAGCTCCATAAAAAGGTTTCATAATGAAAATCATACATATGGCTTTTGGATATTTCTAGCACTGAAAAGCCAATGTAAATAGGTTTATCAAGTGTAATTTTTTCAGGTCTTAGTTGAATTGCCACAAAGTTTTCAGTGAATACTGACGAGCTATGAAAATTAGGCCTGGCTATAAGTTGTTCTGCACAAAAGATTTTTTTAGTTTTATTGCTGACGTCAGACCACTGGTTCACCAGCTTTACATTTAGTCTTTTTAGGGTTCCGTACCTCAAAAGGAAAAAACGGAACCCTTATAGGATCACTTTGTTGTCCGTCTGTCCGTCCGTCCGTCCGTCTGTCAAGACCCTTTTTCTCAGGAACGCGTGGAGGTATGAAGCTGAAATTTATATCAATTACTCAGGTCTACTGTCCCTTGAAGCTGTGAAAAAATCAAACTTCTAAGCCAACGCAATCAAAAGATACAGCCGTTTATGCCGCAAATTTTCGACACTTGCAAGGGAATCAAAACCTACAGGGTGCTTCCCGTGAACTCAGAATCTTGAAATTTGGTACGAAGCAACGTCTTATAGCATAGATAAAGGAAAAATTACGAAAACCATAAATTTTTAGTTACATCACATAATATATTTTTTTTTAATAATTTTAAACTTACTACCCATTTCCTCATAAACGCGTAGAGGTATTAAATTGAAATTCATACCAAATACTCAGGTCTATAATACCTTTAAGCTGTAACAAAATCTAACTTCTATGTCAACGCAATCAAAAGAAACAGCAATTTAAGCTGCATATTTTGAAACTCGCAAGTACTCGCAAGGGAATCAAAACCTAAAGGGTACTTCCAGTCGACCTAGAATCTTGAAATTTGGCATGAAGCAACGTTTTATAGCACACATAAAGGAAAAATTCCGAAAACCTTAAATTTTTAGTTACATTACAAAATATATATTTTTTAATAAATATAAACTTATTACTTTTTTCCTCATGAACGCGTAGAGCTATCAAGTTGAAATTCATATCAAATACTTAGATCTAATTGCCTTTAACCCGTGAAAAAATGTTGTTGACATTGCAGGTTTGTACGGAACCCTCGGTGCGCGAGTCCGACTCGCACTTGGCCGGTTTTTCTGTGTCCTCTAATGTTTTGCCGAAAATACTATTATTTAACAACTTAAAAAAGTCCTGTTCGAATTGTGACTTAGCTTTTTGCCGCAATTCAGTGTTCAGATCTATGTATTGTTTTAAGTAAGGACCTTGATCGAATTTAATAGCTTTATGAATTTTTTTCAATGTCAGGCCATGTTTGAGGCAAGTTTTGAGATGAATGTAATGTATGACATAGTTATACTTGTCATATAAGTTCGGTATCAATTTACAGGTTTTTGATCCAGGCGGTGCAAATTTTTGGGGGCAGAAAGGCAAATCATTATGAAAATCATGCAAAGTTTCTGGGTATTCTAAATCGACCTCAAATATGTAACCCACTTTAGCGTCATCTTTTAAAAGGAGAATATCAGAAACTTGGAACGGTGGGTTCTCAATTAATTCAAAGTTAGAGTGGGGTAGATAACTACACATAACATACCCATATAAGTTATTACAGTCTATATAAAGTAAATAATTATCTGGAGTTGTGAGATCATGGTTAGGTAGATACTTATTATTCGCACAAGCATAACGAGTAGAACATAAGCAAACTCCTCCGCGAATACCGCGTTGTATCATTCGTATTATTTCCAAATCTTCGATTTGACTCCGGTTTTTAATAACATAGCATCCCAACTTAAGCTGGGTGCCGTAACATAAAAGGCAGGATCTAATCTGTAATTAGTTTTGCACGTACTTCTAAAACTCTCAAAAATATCAGTTAACAATAACACGTCAGATTTTAAGTATAAGTCAGTGTATTCACCGAGGTTTGACAAATGAAATGTCTTCCAAACCTGTTTAGTCAGATTCTGAAATAGTTTCGTCAGTTAAACTGCTGTAAAAACATTCGCGAGGAGGTATTGCTTTTTCTTTATAACATTCCCAATTACTCATGTACTCATATGGATAAATTCCTTTACGCCTTAACAAATCAAATTGCTGTTTGTTAGGGTAAAAAGTGATAAATAAATAAAATCATGAACTGAGATGTGCGTGGACCGGCCACGGGCTCGCGCGCGTGCGCGGACGATGCGACGGCCGCGCCGCTAGCGACGACAAACGGCGCTCGCCTGTGATTGGCGGACGCTGAGGCCTGGTGCCACTAACAACTACGCCTGAGCAAAATTATGTATATATTAGCTGTAAGTTTGTAAATAAAAGTTCCGGATGCAGGCGGTCAGCTCAGACGTCAGGCACTCAACGTCCTCCGGCGCGACGACGGGGCGTGACGGGGTTTCCTCCGCGAGGGTGGCGGCGAAAGAGGCCCAGTTGTAGAGACGGCGTGGCGCTGGCAGCGCGACCCTGGTCGGTAAGTCGTCAAGGACGAGAAGGACCGGCCGGTGGTCCGAGGGGAGGTCTGCGAGTACCTCCTGGCGAGGCAGCGTCCGGAGTCCCTTGTAAACGACGACGTCGAGTACGTCCCCCGAGCCGTCCCAGTGGTTGACTCGTCCTCGCGCACAGTTCCGAGCGGTGGGAAATCCACTCCATTGCCCGCTCGGATCCTGGACCTCATCCGCGAAAAGCGTCGCCTCCGGAAGCAATGGCAGCGCTCTCGCTGCCCTCAGCTCAAGACGCGCCTCAACGCTCTGACGGCGAAAGTGACGGCGGAGCTGGATGCCAACGCCGAGGAGTCTTGGGAGCGCCACATCGAGTCCGTGGGCGATGATACCCCCTCCGTTCATCGCCTATGCCGGCAGCTGTCGACCGAGCCCCATCCTGTGCGGCCGCTGCTGGGCAGCGACGGCCTCCCAAGATTCAAAGCGCAAGACCGAGCTGAAGTCTTCGCCGAGTGCCTCGAGGGGGCATTCGTCCCGAACCCCACCGACGATGTGGAGCACGTCGCAGCAGTCGAGCAACACCTTCGAGCCTACTTCGCAGCACCGATGGGCCCGGCTGAGGACCCTGTGGTTTTCACGCCCGGCCAAGTGCAGCGGATGATCCAGCGCACCAAGCCGAGAAAAGCACCGGGCCAGGATTGCATATCGAACACGGCGCTCCGGCACCTCCCGCAACGAACAGTTGCGGCCGTGACGCGCCTGTTCAACGGCATCCTGCGCACCGGCTGCTTCCCACAACCGTGGAAAACCGGCCTGGTCATCCTCCTGCCCAAGCCGGGCAAGAACCCACAGAAGCCCGAAAGCTACAGGCCCATCACGCTTCTGTGCACCCTCTCGAAGGTGTTCGAGAAGCTCCTGCTGCACCACCTGCTCCCGCACATCCAGCCTCGGCCGGAACAGTTCGGGTTCCGGCCTGAGCACTCGACCACGCTTCAGCTCGCCAGGGTACTGCACGGCATGACGGTGTGCCTCAACAAGAAGGAGTGCACCGTCGCAGTACTCCTGGACATGGAGAAGGCGTTCGACAGGGTATGGCATGAGGGGTTGCTGTACAAACTGTCGACGTCACCTGCCCCACGACGTCTCATCGCGGTCGTGGCCTCATTCCTGAGGGATCGCCGCTTCAGAGTGGCGGTGGAGGATGCCGTGTCCGAGGAGCGCCACATCCTCGCCGGCGTCCCCCAGGGAAGCTGCCTGTCACCGGCCTGCTACGCCCGATACACCGACGACATACCGGTCCCGGAGGGCGTCCAACTGGCACTGTACGCCGACGACGCCGCCTACCTGGCGTCGTCCATGTCGCCCACGCACGCTGCAACGAAGATGCAGCGTGCCCTCGACGCTCTCCCCGACTGGCTGAAGAAGTGGCGTTTGTCGGTCAATGTCGGGAAGACACAGGCCATGCTGACGGGCCGCCGCCACCCGCCGCCGCCGCTCCAGCTGCACGGACGGGTCATCGATTGGCAGAACCGGGTGAAGTACCTGGGGGTCACCATCGACCGTGGACTCACGATGGCTGCGCACGTCAGCGCAGTCGTCAACCAGGTGAAGGTGGCACGCGCGAAGCTGCGTCCAGTCTTCACCTCCCGCCTCCCTCTGCGATCGAAGCTCGGGGTCTACAAGACTTACGTCAGGCCCCGCCTCACGTACGCTGCGCCGGCTTGGTTCGCGCTCGTCTCGGAGCCGAACAAGAAGCGGCTCCGAGCCCAGGAGAACCTCTCCCTGCGCACCATCGTCGGCGCGCCTCGCTACGTGAGGAATGCGACGATCGCGAGGGACCTCAAATGGGAGGAGCTGGACGCCTTCGTGGCGCGGCTGGCGACCGACATGTTCGCGCGTGCGGACCGGTCGCAGCTGCAGCATCTGCGTGGGCTGGCACCTCTGCACGCGCGACCGCCCGACGGCCGCGCCAAGCCCCTCCCCCGAAGCCTGGTCGAGTCCACGGCCAACACCGACTGAAACATCCACCTGCGACCCCCAGCGAAGACCACCGCCTGGAAGGCCACCCAGAGACCTGTCCGTAGTTGCGGACAGCGGAAGATCCCTCGGGAAGAGGGCCCCGCCCTGACCCCGACCCTCCACTTCCCCAGGGGAAGTGTGAGAAGACCGCCTGATGATGAAATAAAAGTTGAGTTTTAGTGTGACAAGAAATCGAGTTTCCTTCAAGAGATCACCCAACCATAAACCGTTACAACTGATGACTCCGGACATCGAGAACATCAGCGACCTCTGACGATGACGACTCTTGCTACAATGGCCGACAAGATGAGGGAGCAGACCGAGACACATTACGTCGCGGCCGTAACGACGCCGACTAGCTCCGGTTTGAGTCAACTGGATTTTCTATCTAAACAGATAGAAAAACTCACACTGGAGGTGGCAGAACTTCGCGTGCGGGGCGTTCGAGGCGCATCGAGACATCGCCGTCCCTTTCACCGGCAACGTTCTCGCTCTAGACACAGTTCGACATCAAGAGAACCGTCAGCTACTCGAAGACAACGCAAACCGGGCGACCCAGACTGGGAATGCCGAGCCCACTATCGCTATGGAGACAAGGCGAGACGCTGCGAATCTCCCTGTGCAAGAAGAAAGCAGGAAAACTAGAAGATACATCGACTGCGGCGGGTGTCGATGTTGATATGATCAGCAACCGCCTATGTATCACCGACCGTCGAAGTGGTGAACATTTTCTTATCGACACTGGCGCCGACATCTCCGTACTGGCTGTGAAGAAAAAATGCCAGCCGATTGATACTTCGTACAATCTTTACGCCGCGAATGGCACAGCGATACCAACTTACGGAGAGAAAACACTACAACTGAACTTGGGCTTACGGCGTAACCTCACGTGGAATTTCGTCATCGCAGACACGAAGAAATCAATATTGGGTGCGGATTTCCTACGACATCATCGACTCTTGGTTGACTTACAGAATGCCGTGACCATCCCCGATAGGTAGGGTAACGTACCAGTCATTGGACACGACCAGTGATTGGACGCTTCGTTTATAAACCTATTTTTTAAGAACTGTGTGTTAATTTTGAATCATATCTTTTAACATTAGGAATCCAGCGCTCGTTCAGAAACTTTTTTTAAACTCAGAAGCCTGAAAAAGACGAGTATTTGATCACTTTTGATTTAAAAAAAAAAGTGCGCCGAAAGTTGTGAGAATTTTTAACAAAAATAAAAAAAATCTTTAGGTTTGCGTTTACTGATTGGGGAAAAAAATATCTCTACAGTGTTAAAGAGAAATTGTCTTGGTGATTTGGTAAGCGGAACAGTTTTTTACGCATGATTTCATTGGATAATACTGAAATTTTACAATTTGAGGTTATGTTATGCTGTGTCCAATGACTGTGATGATTGATGTTCGGCGTCTAGTCATTGGACACGATGTCCAATCACTAGGTTTGTGTAAAAATAAAAATTGTTGAATTTAATGCATTTTTCATACGTATATAAGATTGAATATTATTACTTTTTTTACCCATACTCTTAGTGCTTCATTTTACAGTCCTTGGACACTGTCCAATGATTGTAATTTTCATACAAAATCAGTCGTTGGACACTATCGTCTAACGATTGTCAATTATTAATGTTTAGTGGTTTTATTGCTGCAGATAAGATGCCGAAAACGACGATCCCATACAGTGCCTTGAGTTTAGAAAAAGCTTTGATTGATTTAAGGAACGGAGGAAAGATACGGGAAATTGCACAAAGGTATGGGATTCCAAAGTCTACTCTACATTTTAAAAAGAAACATCCTGATCATAAGACGACTTTGGGCCCATCACCTTACTTATCTGCCGAAGAAGAAAGTTGTCTCGAGAATTGGATTATAGAACTATCCAAAAAAGGGTTTCCGCTGAAGAAAGACGAGCTGCAACTCAGTGTGCAGAAATTTTTGAACGATAACCCGAGACCACATCCGTTTAAAAATAATTTTCCAGGAGAAGGGTGGGTAAGGGAATTTTTAAAGAGACATCCTAACATTGCTGTAAGAACTAGCGAAGGAATCACCTACTCCAGTGCATGTCTTTCAGAGGCGGATATTAAAAAATGGTTTGACGAAATTCGTAAATATTTCATGGAAAGAGACTTGATGGATGTTTTTAACGATCCAAGACGTATATTTAACGGTGATGAGAGTGGGTTTCAACTTTGTCCAAAAACTGGAAAGGTTTTGTCTCAAAAAGGCGTGAAAAATGTTTACAGCGTAGAAACAAGCTCGTCAAAAGAAAATATGACCGTTATGTTCACATTCTCTGCTGCTGGCCAAAGTTGCCCACCTATGGTCGTATATAATTACCAACGGATTCCTCTTAAGGTGGCAGAGAGCGTACCATCAGACTGGGGTATTGGAAGGAGTGAGAACGGATGGATGACATCCGAGCTATTTTTTGAATATATAGCCAACGTATTTCATCCATACCTAATTAGAGAAAATATACCTTTACCGGTCATATATTTTCTTGACGGTCACAAAACTCACTTGACCTATGAATTAAGCAAGTTATGTACTAAGTTAAAAATAGAAGTGGTGGCTTTATATCCGAATGCAACCCGGATCCTTCAACCAGCGGACGTTGCAGTGTTTCGGCCAGTAAAAGCAGCGTGGAAGACAGCTTCAAGAGAATGGCTTTGCCAAAACGAAGGGCAAGTAATAACAAAAGCTAATTTTGCAGAAGTTCTGAACATAGCTTTAAAAAAATCTGTTAAAACACAGACACTCATAAATGGCTTTAAGGCGTGTGGTCTGGTGCCTTTTGATCCTAACGCCGTGGATTATACAAAATGCGTATCAACGAGTAAAAAAACGGACAGTGAGATTCCTGCTCCAAACGATGACGACATTATAACATACTCTCAATTTGTAAGTTTGATTGGTCCAAAAAAAGAAACCGAACTGAAAAATTGTGGAGATCGCGAAAAAATGGATGAGAACTTCAACATTCTTTTCGATGTTTTTAAAAGCTTTGGTCCCCGAAAAAATACAAACGCAAGTTCTTATATAACATTACCCCGGACTCAAACATTAACATCACACGTTGGAAATAAAAACGACTCTAATGACATGCTGGCATCTACTCTACCAGACCTGACACATGAAAGCGATCCAGATAGAACACCATCTCCGACAATACTCCAGAATTACGATGTTTTTAATGATTTTACTACACTGCTTGCTGAGCAGTCTACATCTAATGAGGCAAAACAAAATTCTCCCATAAAAGTTCTCCAAGATATAATACTAACAAAGCAACCAGGCTCCAACTTAAGCTATGGTCTGTGTCCTATTACAGGAATAATGATTACAGCTGCACCTGATGAGACTCCGACAAAACAACTGTCAAATACAGTAAAAAACACCCATGCAGAAACTCAACCACCACAGTATTTATTACAAGACAGTCCAGCTTTTAAAATACGCAACTCAGATTTAGGCCCGTATCTCACGTTACCCAAAACACCAGAAAGAAAAGGTAAAAGAGAAGTAAAAAGAATGCCTTTTGCTATAACGTCTGCAAAATAAAAAGAAATGTACAAAGAACAAATGGCAAAAAAAGAATCTGAAACACAAAAAAAAGAGGAGAGAAAGAGACTGAGAGAAGAGGCTAAAAACAAGAAAGAAACTACCAAAAAAGAGAAGTAAGAAGAAAAGCCAAAAGAAAAAAAGAAACTTACAAGTAGCGGTACAAATACCTGCAAAATATGCTCAAAGACTACAAAAATGGTTAATCGCCTTGTTTGTGACATGTGTTCATCAATATTTCATGTCAAATGCGTACCCTTGAACCACCAAATTCACGTACCTTTGCCTGAAGATATAAGTATAGATTTATTCATTTGTCATAGCTGCTACAGAGAGGAAAATGATGAAGAAGTAGATAATGATAAAGACCAGTACTACGAACCAATGAGCAGTGATGAAGATTCAAACATGTCCTCAAAAGAAAACACCGACGGAAGTGTGAATTTCTTGTACAATGAGTATTTAGCAGCAAAAAATACTTACAATTAGATTATATTTGAGTAATTATTATTATATTTTGTTTTATTTATAAAGTTTTCAGTCGTAAAACTATGTAGAATTTGACATTATACAATTGCAACCAACTAATCCGGGATTAAAAGGTCATAAAGACCTATAAATTCTTGCCAAAAATACTGTCCAATGACTGTCTAATAAGCGTCCCATTACTGTAAAATCTGTCCAATAACTGTAATTTTTAAGAGGATTTAAAAAGATATGTAAATTTCATACTTCAGACAAAAACTATCATATTATGACAACTAAACATAGAGGACACACTATTAAGCTATCCAAAAATGTTTTCGGCATATCTTATTTGTGTATATATTGAGAGTTAGAAGATATTGTTTAAAAAAATCCGCTTAACTGTCCAATGACTAGTAATTTACCCTACCCTATACCGAGGATGCAAGATTTTACGTTTCATCTGCATGGCAAGAAAATCTTTTCGAAGCTGGACATAACAAAGGCATACTACTGGATACCTATGGCCAGCAAAGAAGACACACAGAAAACAGCCGTAACAACACCGTTCGGTTTGTTTGAATTCACCGTTATGACGTTTGGACTTCGAAACGCGTGTCAAACCTTCGTGAGATTCATGCATCAAGTACTCCGAGGGCTGGATGAAATCGCTTTTTGCTATGTCGACGACATCTTAATATACTCAGAAACCGAAGAACAACACAAGCAACACCTTCAGCAAGTTTTCGAGCGCTTGAACGAGTATGGTGTCAGCATTAACACAGAAAAATGCGAATTCGGCAAAGAAGAACTGAACTTTTTGGGTTATCGAGTTTCGTCTCAAGGCATACAACCACTTGAAGAAAAAGTAGAAGCCATATCTACCTACCCGAAGCCAAAGACAATAGAAGAATTACGTCGATTTCTTGGCATGCTGAATTTTTACCGCGACTGCCTGCCGCGCCAAGCTGATAAGCAACAAGAACTCAACAAGATGTTGCATAATACAAAGAAAAAAGACAAGACACCAATTACGTGGACTCCAACGGCAGAAGAGGCTTTTGAACATTGTCGCGACAGCATCAAACAAGCGGCGACATTGTCTCACCCTATACCGGGCGCAGAGCTAGCAATGATGACAGACGCATCCGATCAAAGCATGGGAGGTGTGCTTCAACAAAAAGTCAGAGGAACATGGAGACCACTCGCTTTTTACTCCAAGAGCTTGAGTGAAACACAGAAGAAATACAGCGTGTACGACCGCGAACTGTTAGCCATGTACACCGCTGTCAAGCACTTCCGGCGTTATCTCGAAGGGCTAGACGTGACAACCGTGACACCGATCACAAACCCCTGACGTACGCACTGACGAAGCCACCAAGCAACTGTGACACACCACGACGAGAAAGACAGCTTCAGTTCATTAGTCAGTTCTGCAACAAAATCCGATACGTAGAGGGCACAGAAAATCCAGTAGCAGACGCTTTATCTCGAATCAATGAGATTCAGTGTACGAGCACCATTGATTACGAAGCACTGGCAGAAGAGCAAGATAAAGACCCTGAACTACGAGAGCTGTACAGTAGAAAAAACCTGAAATTCACGAGAGTTAACTTGCCAGGATTGAATAAACCGATCGTATGTGAAACCTCAACGGCTACCCCGAGGCCATACCTACCGAGACTATTCCGTGAAGCAGCCTTCAAAGCACTACACGAAATAAGCCACCCAGGCATACGCACAACGAGACGAAACATGACAGACAAGTTTTTCTGGCCGGCAATAAACAAAGACGTAACATCATGGGCGAGAGGTTGCATAGCTTGCCAACGTGCCAAAATACACCGACACAATGTCACACCACTAAGACAGTTTCCTGAGTCGAATAGATTCGAACATATTCACATGGACATTGTGGGACCACTGCCGCCATCAAATGACTATCAATACTTAGTCACAATAATCGACCGATGCACAAGATGACCGGAGGCAATTCCTGTTAGAAACATAACAGCAGAAACCGTCGCGCGAGCGTTATACGATGGATGGATAGTGCGTTTCGGTTGCCCTTTACGAATAACCACAGATCAGGGCCGGCAGTTCGAGTCATCGTTGTTTCATGAACTCATGAAAAAACTCGGAGTTACAAGAATCCGTACTACTGCCTACCATCCACAATCAAACGGACAGGTTGAGCGGTGGCATCGCACCATGAAGGCCGCACTAATGGCAAGAGGCGAGTCGACGCGTTGGTCAGAGGAAATACCTACAGTACTACTAGGTTTACGAGTCGCGCTGCAACGTGAAACTACTATCAGCCCAGCCTTAATTATCTACGGAACAACCTTACGACTACCTGCTAATTTGTTTATGCCTACGAGACCACATTCCAATGACTCAGAGTTCATTCGCCGCCTCACCGATACAATGGATGCGATAACGGCATCGGTGACGTCACGAAACAAGTATCAGCGTGCATCATTCGTGCTAAAAGATTTGTTTACCAGCACACACGTTTTTGTTCGAGTAGACGCAACAAGAAAGCCATTAACTCCACCATATGAAGGGCCATACGAAGTATTAGAAAGACACGAGAAATACTTCAAACTTCAATACCCAAGACGAACGGCACTTGTATCCGTGGACAGACTGAAACCAGCTTTCCTGTGTTCCGATGAGGATCCAACACCGACGCCAGCTACCTCCACTACTCAAGACCCGTTTCCAGCGAAGAAAAATTAACATTCATACGTGACGCGCTCCGGCAGGACTGTTCGTCGAGCCGTACGCTTCACTTGAAGGGGGGTAATGTGCGTGGACCGGCCACGGGCTCGCGCGTGCGCGGACGATGCGACGGCCGCGCCGCTAGCGACGACAAACGGCGCTCGCCTGTGATTGGCGGACGCTGAGGCCTGGTGCCACTAACAACTACGCCTGAGCAAAATTATGTATATATTAGCTGTAAGTTTGTAAATAAAATAAAAAACCGAGGACTTCCGGCGGATACGGCGCCGGCGGACATCATCGCCGCCCTCGCCGAGCACGGCTTCGAGGCGGAGCATGTGACGAGCATCCGGCCGCGTGCGGGACGCCCCGGATGCATTTTCTTCGCATCGCTCCGCCGAACGCCCAACTTACTCCCGGCACTGTACGAGCTCAACGAGCTCCTTTACATGCCGGGAGTGAAAATCGAAGCATGGCGCGGCAAGCAGGGGCCAGCGCAATGCCACCGGTGCCAGCAGTTCCGGCACTCCTCCCAGCACTGCCACCGCCCGCAGAAATGCGTGCGCTGCGGGGAGGACCACCACGCCCGGAACTGCCCACGCCCAAGGGAGGAGCCAGCGACGTGCGCGAACTGCGGGGGACCCCACGCCGCCAACAACTCCTCCTGCCCGGTGTTCCGCAAGGAGGCGCGGAACACCAAGGCCGGCACCGTGGCCATCACAGGCCAGGGAGGCCGGAGGAGGACCGCCCCGGCCCAGCAGCAGCCAGCAGTGCAGGAGTCGGCGCCTGGCAACCTCATGGCGCCGGCCAACCCGCCCACATCCCGCTCCACTCCCGCGGCCACTAAGTCACGCAGGAAGAGGGGCGGGAAGAAGAAAAACAAGCCCACTGGACCGGATGGAGCGGCGGACACTGCGCCAGCGGCTCCAGCAGACGCCACCGCAGCACCTGCAGCTGCCGCAGGACTCCCAACCTCTCACGAGGCACTGACGCGTGCTGTCAGTGCCCTCATGGAGGTCCTTGCGGCACTGCAGACGGGGCCCACGCATAGCCCCGTCACCCCAAGTCCGGCGATTGCCCGCAGCCTTCGCTAGGCCTCTGAGGGTGGTGCACTGGAATGCCCAGTCGCTGCGCAGGAAGAAGCTGCTGCTCCGGGTCTTCCTCCGGGAGCAGGACGTCGACGTGGCGCTACTCAGCGAGACCTGGCTTGGGGAGGGTGATAAGTTCACCATCCCCAACTACGTCGTCTACCGCAAGGACGAGAGGTCCGAACACCGCGCTTTCCGAGGACTGGCGGTGATCGTGAAGAGGAAGGTCGTCCACCAGCCGATCGAGTTCCGGGAGCTTGCGTCAATGTACGCTCTCGGAATCGAGGTACAAGTCGCCGGCACAGTGATGCGACTCTACGCCGCCTACAAGCCCCCTGACGCTGCCTTCGACTTCAGAGACCTACGGGGGCTGCTGGAGTCGCCATCACCGACCATCGTCGCCGGCGACCTCAACGCCAAGCACACCGCGTGGAACTCATCGGCCACCAACGCCCAGGGACGACGCCTCTTCGCCGACTCCGTGATGTCCCACTACGACGTCGTGGGCCCAGACGAGCCCACCCATTACCACTGGGACGGCTCGGGGGACGTACTCGACGTCGTCGTTTTCAAGGGACTCCGGACGCCGCCTCGCCAGGAGGTACTAGCGGACCTCCCCTCGGACCACCGGCCGGTCCTTCTCGTCCTTGACGACTTACCGACCAGGGTCGCGCTGCCAGCGCCACGCCGACTCTACAACTGGGCCTCTTTCGCCGCCACCCTCGCGGAGGAAACCCCGTCACGCCCCGTCGTCGCGCCGGAGGACGTTGAGTGCCTGACGTCTGAGCTGACCGCCTGCATCCGGAGCGCGCTTGACTCATCCTCGCGCACAGTTCCGAGCGGTGGGAAATCCACTCCACTGCCCGCTCGGATCCTGGACCTCATCCGCGAAAAGCGTCGCCTCCGGAAGCAATGGCAGCGCTCTCGCTGCCCTCAGCTCAAGACGCGCCTCAACGCTCTGACGGCGAAAGTGACGGCGGAGCTGGATGCCAACGCCGAGGAGTCTTGGGAGCGCCACATCGAGTCCGTGGGCGATGATACCCCCTCCGTTCATCGCCTATGCCGGCAGCTGTCGACCGAGCCCCATCCTGTGCGGCCGCTGCTGGGCAGCGACGGCCTCCCAAGATTCAAAGCGCAAGACCGAGCTGAAGTCTTCGCCGAGTGCCTCGAGGGGGCATTCGTCCCGAACCCCACCGACGACGTGGAGCACGTCGCAGCAGTCGAGCAACACCTTCGAGCCTACTTCGCAGCACCGATGGGCCCGGCTGAGGACCCTGTGGTTTTCACGCCCGGCCAAGTGCAGCGGATGATCCAGCGCACCAAGCCGAGAAAAGCACCGGGCCAGGATTGCATATCGAACACGGCGCTCCGGCACCTCCCGCAACGAACAGTTGCGGCCGTGACGCGCCTGTTCAACGGCATCCTGCGCACCGGCTGCTTCCCACAACCGTGGAAAACCGGCCTGGTCATCCTCCTGCCCAAGCCGGGCAAGAACCCACAGAAGCCCGAAAGCTACAGGCCCATCACGCTTCTGTGCACCCTCTCGAAGGTGTTCGAGAAGCTCCTGCTGCACCACCTGCTCCCGCACATCCAGCCTCGGCCGGAACAGTTCGGGTTCCGGCCTGAGCACTCGACCACGCTTCAGCTCGCCAGGGTGCTGCACGGCATGACGGTGTGCCTCAACAAGAAGGAGTGCACCGTCGCAGTACTCCTGGACATGGAGAAGGCGTTCGACAGGGTATGGCATGAGGGGTTGCTGTACAAACTGTCGACGTCACCTGCCCCACGACGTCTCATCGCGGTCGTGGCCTCATTCCTGAGGGATCGCCGCTTCAGAGTGGCGGTGGAGGATGCCGTGTCCGAGGAGCGCCACATCCTCGCCGGCGTCCCCCAGGGAAGCTGCCTGTCACCGGCCTGCTACGCCCGATACACCGACGACATTCCGGTCCCGGAGGGCGTCCAACTGGCACTGTACGCCGACGACGCCGCCTACCTGGCGTCGTCTATGTCGCCCACGCACGCTGCAACGAAGATGCAGCGTGCCCTCGACGCTCTCCCCGACTGGCTGAAGAAGTGGCGTCTGTCGGTCAATGTCGGGAAGACACAGGCCATGCTGACGGGCCGCCGCCACCCGCCGCCGCCGCTCCAGCTGCACGGACGGGTCATCGAGTGGCAGAACCGGGTGAAGTACCTGGGGGTCACCATCGACCGTGGACTCACGATGGCTGCGCACGTCAGCGCAGTCGTCAACCAGGTGAAGGTGGCACGCGCGAAGCTGCGTCCAGTCTTCACCTCCCGCCTCCCTCTGCGATCGAAGCTCGGGGTCTACAAGACTTACGTCAGGCCCCGCCTCACGTACGCTGCGCCGGCTTGGTTCGCGCTCGTCTCGGAGCCGAACAAGAAGCGGCTCCGAGCCCAGGAGAACCTCTCCCTGCGCACCATCGTCGGCGCGCCTCGCTACGTGAGGAATGCGACGATCGCGAGGGACCTCAAATGGGAGGAGCTGGACGCCTTCGTGGCGCGGCTGGCGACCGACATGTTCGCGCGTGCGGACCGGTCGCAGCTGCAGCACCTGCGTGGGCTGGCACCTCTGCACGCGCGACCGCCCGACGGCCGCGCCAAGCCCCTCCCCCGAAGCCTGGTCGAGTCCACGGCCAACACCGACTGAAGCATCCACCTGCGACCCCCAGCGAAGACCACCGCCTGGAAGGCCACCCATAGACCTGTCCGTAGCTGCGGACAGCGGCAGATCCCTCGGGAAGAGGGCCCCGCCCTGACCCCGACCCTCCACTTTCCCAAGGGGAAGTGTGAGAAGACCGCCTGATGATGAAATAAAAGTCGGATTGTTTGGTACCCACTGCGCTCGGACCAACTACCAAGACTGCCCACGTTTTGGTCGCGCCCAGTACTACCTATTCTGCCGCCCGCCCCAGGCATCTGCCCATCACCGCCGGCGGTAACAGCCATCTTGTTACCGCCGCCGTCATGCCGCCGCCGCCTGCCTACCCACCAGCCAGGAGGCCCACGAGGCCCACCGCCAAGCTGCCGGGCATTCGTCAGCGGATCAGGGTCGAGGACAAGGCCACCGCGGAGGCTTGCGCCACGTTGGTTGGCCCTTCTCCCCTGCCGCCGGTGAAGCCGACCCCAGCGCCCGCCGCGCCGCCGCGACCGGAGGACCCCGCCCCCGGACCGAGTCGCCGCGCCACCTACGACCACCCGATCCCGCCCCTCAATTCACCGCGCGCCCTCGCTGAGGCACGCGCCTGGGTTGCGAAGAGGACGAAGCGCCCCAGCGTCGCACCGCCCCCTTCCGCGGCGTCACGCTCGGCCGCGATCCGCACGCCGGCCCCGCGCATCGACGTGACGCCGCCGAGGACTGCTGAGCCCGCCGCCTCCCGCACGCCGTCTCCGACCCCAGGGCCGCCCACGCCGCCCACTGCCTGCCCGCCGGTATGGAGCATGCCGCCGCTGGACGTGCCCACGCCGATGGACACGACCGCGGCGGCTGCTCCTAGCTACGCCGCCGCCGCCGCTGCCGCCAGCCCACCGAAGCCCGCCCCACGAGCCGCCAACTCGCCTCCGCTGCCCCCACCGGCAGCTGCCCCATCGCCTGCGAAGCAGCCGAGATACCCGCCGCTAGTGGTTGAGAACCTGCCGGACTGGACCCTCCACTTCAAGGCGATGAGGGCAATCCTCGGCCACGTCCCCAACGCACGCCCGTTCGGCAAGGGCGTTCGCTTTTTACCGAAGTCGGACCAGGAGTACCGGGCGATCCAGCGCTACCTCACAGAGCTGGAGAAATCGTCCCGGATCTCCTGGTTCTCTTACTCGCTGCCCGCCGAACGGAGCCTGAAGGTGGCCATTAGAGGGCTGCCGGTCAACACGGCTCCGGAGGCAATCAAGGAGGACCTGGAGAAGCGTGGCTTCAACGTGGAGTATGTGCGGCCCATCCACGCGAGACATGGAAGGCCCGGCTGCATCTTCTTCGCCCAGGTGGAGAGGACCCCCAGCCCCACCCCCGGTATATATGAGGTGTGCGAACTCCTCAACATGCCGGGGGTGAGGATCGAAGCCTGGCGCGGGAAGAGGGGACCCGCGCAGTGTCACCGGTGCCAGCAGTTCCGGCACTCGTCGCACCAATGCCACAGGCGGTTAGCCTGCGTGCGGTGCGGCGAGGAACACGCCGCCCGGAGCTGCCGCCGCCCTCTGGAGGACCCGCTGACGTGCGCCAACTGCCATGGCGCACACACGGCGAATAGCACGGAGTGTCCCGTGTTCCGCAAGGAAACGCGGAACAAGAGGGCGGGCACCACGGCGCGCACCACCGCCGTCGCGGAGCCCCCTCCCCCTCCCCGAGTTGACGCCGGGAAACAGGATGGAGCCGGGTCGCTGATGGCGGCCGCCAACCGCCCGGACGCCCCAAAACCCCCTCGCCGTCGCCGGCGGAAGAGGGGCAAGAAGATCGCCACACCGGAGGAGCAGCCTCAACCCCAACGAGCGCGGCAGCCCGCGCCCGTGGCCCTCGGGGCCTCTCTATCAGCGGTCGCCGCCCCGACCCAGGGGAAGAAGGCGAAGCGAGAGAGAGCCCCGGAAACCCAAGACGGGAAGGACAAAGTCCTCACGATGGCCATCAAGGTCCTCCAAGAGGTCCTGGTGGCCATCCAGGATGGCCACAACCCCGTCCCCATCATCCTCAGAGGGATGGCAGACCTCTGCGCTTAACGCGCGGGGGCCCTCTGGGGACAAGGACGGGGACGAGAAGCCGGGCTGCCGCGGATGCTGCTCCCCGAGTGACGTCATCGCGGCCGCCACCCCCCTCGGACCTCCCACCCTGGCGCCGCCGGCTGATGGGCGCCCGCTGGCCCGCTCCCTGGGGCTGCCAGTCGGGCTCGACATCGCCGGCGGCGTGAAGACGACCCAGACGAGACACCGAAGAGTCGCCGGCTGAGTATCGCCTGCTGGGCCTCTCCCAACGGAGTCCCACCCAGCAGCGCTTGATCTCGCCGGCGACGGAAGAACTTCGAGGACCCCGGACTTGACCACCGGAGCTGAGCTCCACAGCCCAGGACCCGTCCGTCTTAACGGACGGCGATGCTTCCGCGCAGATGGGCCAACGCCCAGAAGCCGCCTCCCCGCCTCGCCCTTCGGGCAAGTCGAGAAGACAACCTCTGCTCTGCAATAAAAGTCGATTCACAGTTCGTTTGCGATAGCGTTGAGAGCGACACGTCTCGCTCTCCGCTACTCATTTCCTTCGTGGGTAGACTTATAAAACACATTGAGCTCCTGCATTTTAATTGATTAAAATTAGTAAAACTTTGTATAACATCGAACTTAGTCTTAAAGCAGTTTAAACTAGTTGTAACAGTGGTAAAAAGATTAAAAAACATAAACAATTGTATAAAAACAAGTGATAAAATTTGATCAATCAATCGGACCAAACCTAAGCATAAATACAGTTACAAAACAATATTTAAGTGATATCACATAGATCAAAGTGCCAAATCTGAGTTCAGTGAATGAAAGTCAAATTTCATTAGAAATTGTGCGTAAAAATAAGTGATGTAGGTAATCGCATATCGCTAACAGTTACAGTCCAATGTGATTACTCATCACTACAAGCAAATAACATAATATGGTGCATAAATTCAACACTTCAAACAGAGGACACGGTGGCGCAGTGGATTCAGTGTTGACTCGAGGTCAGGCCTAGCGACGACACGCCGGTTCAAACCTCGTCTGTACCTTCATGTTTTTTTTTTTTTTTTTTTTATACGCAACGGGTGTCAAGTCTACATTTTTAGTAAACAAGAGACTCAAGCATCCAATATACTATAGCCAAACACCACATGATGGCGCCAATATGCGATAAGTGCAAGACCAGAATTCCAGACAAAGAATATCTTAACTGTTCGTTATGTAAAAAGACCTATCACTTAGACTGTATTTCTATGTCTGAGAAACTATTCAGGTTAATGAGCAAGGAAAGGAAAAACAATTGGGAGTGCAAGTACTGCTTAGCTAAGACGCACCTTCCTTCCAGCAGCAATGTAACGCATAGAAAGCGACAGGAAAAACCAAAACAAGCAGCATTTCTAACTTCTCCAACTTCGATAGAGTCAGGTCATACCATGAATGAAAGTCAATTGGTAACCAATGAAACACTTAACCGAAGTTGTCCGGAAAGTACTATCCAAATTAGACAAAATGTTGAAGAACAGATAGAGTTACTGAATAATAAAATCTCACAACTGGAGCTGAAGTTAGAAAGCGCTGATAATGAAATTGAAAGATTAGTGGCTGAGAATTATGCTCTTCATGGAACAATATCTAAACGAGATGCCAGAATAAATCAACTTCTACGTATATGCCGATCAACCCCCCAGCGGGAGAACAGCAAGGACAAAAAGGAACTCACCGCTTCCGAGAGCACACCCTCCAAACTCGTAAAGCTCGACTTCAACTCAAGTACACCAATGCAACAAGAACATGAAAAGGGTAAGATTGAAAACATGCCCAAACCCACATCAGTTTCAGGCAGTGAAAAGAGTGCACCAATAGAGTCGACCACTGCCCAGATCAACCCTACTAGCCTTCAAGAACCAAATATAGCTGGTACATCGATGAGCAACATGAAAACTCACGAAGAATCCATGTTCTTGTTGGACTGTCAGAAAAGCCAAAGGGTGTCCAAGAACATTGTGCAGAGCCCTGGAGTGCCCACGCCTACGGTATCCAATCCTGATTCACAGGTAAAGTCTAAAAGACACAGGATAACTATACTTAGCACGCAAAGTAACAACAGGACTTTACAGATAGCGCAACGCAACTTGGATGGAGACTATGCCTTGTGTCATTACCTGTTGCCGAATAGGGGAATAAGACAACTCTTACAAGGAATAGAAGCGAAAGTCAGTGATTTCACATTGGAGGACTACTGCATCGTACTTATGGGAGAGGATGATTTCAATAGTACCGATAGCTATTACGATCTAATAATTCTCATTAGAAATACCATGCAAAGGATTAACCACACGCACATGGTGCTGTGCGCTCCCACCTATAAACATGGAAGACTAGATTCAAACCTATTCAATTCTAGAGTCGAAATATTCAATCAGATGCTTTATTTAGATATAAACACGCATCTCTATGGTTATCTCATAGACTCAAACATGAACCTAACCTATGACTCAGCCATGTTTCATAAGACCAGTGGCGCTCTAAACACACATGGACTGGAACAGGTACTGATCGATGTGAATAAATTAATAGGTTTTATAGCAAACCTATATACCGCAGGAAACCAAGAGAATACGCCTCCTTGCGAGGAAGATTCGCCTGCCACAAAGAAGTTTTTTCGTTGCTCAACAGCAGAGTCACGGCATTGATGGTCTAGTAATTCCGAACAAGAATATGGCTGACTTAGTTGGTGTAGAGACAGAAAATGATAAGTGCTGCACAAATGTTTTGTATCAAAACTTATGTGGTGTAACCAATAAGAAAGATGAGATAGAGTTATACTTACATGGTCTTTTAGTAAAACCTAGTTTACTTTGTGTGTGTGAACATTTTTTGAACAATGTCAGTGCCTCAATGTTTAATGTCTGCGAATATAATCTGGTATCCATCAATACGAGAGTAAATAAAAAGAGGGGAGGCTCTCTTATTCTGGCTCGCAATGACAAAAATGTAGAGGATTTAAATATTTGTCGTCAACTTTATAAAATTAACAGTTTCGAAATATGTGGTGTAAAAGACCTAGATACAAACATTAATATAATTTGTATTTATCGAACACCTGATAATAAACTTTTTGACTCTTTTATATGCAGCTTGGAACTACTTCTGGAACAATTTTTTAATAAAAAATGTGCTATATTTGGAGACTTCAATATAGATTTTCTTACAGACAGTAAACAGAAAAGCGAACTTCTTTCTCTACTTTCGTGTTATAATTACAGGCACCTTGTAAATACGCCAACGTTTATGCGTAATCACTCTAAATCGTGTATTGACAATGTACTTACTAATCTAACCTCTGAGGAGTTAAGCACAATGGATGTAGATTTTAATGGTTTAGGTGATGGACATGCAAGCTTGTCATGCACAATATTAACAAAGGGAATCGAAACAAAAAAAAGAATTAAGGAAGAAATTTATATCGCAGAGAAACGGTGCTTTAGTCATAAAAATAGGACAGTATTTCGTGATCAGCTTATAAAACAAGACTGGACTAGTATGGGCATAAACACTTTCCTTTCGAGACTAGTAGAAGTGTTCCGTTATAGTTTTAAGAAAGTCAAGAAAAGGATAACATTAGAAAAAAATAATAAAATTAATTGGGTCACCAAGGGAATCAAGACATCGAGCAAAATGAAACGATTCTTAAACAACTGCGTGGTACAGAATACTGACGTCACAATAAAACAGTATAAAATAAACTACATAAAGCTCTACCGCAGAGTGATACGTTGCATGAAAAGACTGTCGGTAGCCAGAGAATTGAGTAAGGCTGAAAATAATATCAAAGCTATTTGGAATATTGTGAATAGACACAGAAACAAAAGAAGCTCAAAGGGCATGAATAAAATAATTTTGAAATGTGACGACAAAATAATAGATGACCCTCAAGATATTGCATGTGTTTTCTCAGATTACTTTAATTTAGGTATAGATCAAACAGCGACGGATCAAAATGACGCAATATCAATATTAAAAGAAAACTGTCATTATGTAGATAATAGTATGGAATTTAGAAAAGTCACCCCAAATGAAATACTTAATTTAGTGGTAAAAATGGAGAACAAAAAGTCATGTGGATGGGATGAGCTAAAAATTGATCTTATCAAAGATAACATAGACATTCTGGCATCTCCTCTGGCTGAATTTTTTAATAACTGTGTTGAACAGAGCATATTTCCGGATCAATTGAAACTGGCTAAGGTGTTGCCGATTTTTAAAAAAGGATCAAAGTTAGATCCTTCTAAATACAGGCCTATCTCTTTGCTCCCTATTCTCTCCAAGATTTTTGAAAAAGTCATATTACACAGACTAAACACCCATCTGGCTGTGAATAGATTAATTAGTGGCAGGCAGTTTGGTTATAGGAAAGGAGTAGGTACGTCGGACGCTGTTGATACACTGGTCGATGACGCAGTAAGACATCTCACCGAAAAAAAGAAAGTTGCAGCTCTTTTTCTTGACCTAAGCTCTGCATTTGACACTGTTGATCATAACATATTACTGGGAAAACTTGAACACTATGGCGTTCGCAACAACTTAATGAAATTAATGGAAAGTTATTTGAAGAATAGAAAACAGTTTGTTGAGATAAAATGTAATGAAAATGGAATAGAACAAATAGCTAGATCTAATGTGAAAGACGTAGCGCGCGGCGTGCCCCAGGGCTCAATACTGGGGCCTGTCCTTTTCACAATTTTTACAAATGATTTGGTTAGTTATATGAACAATAAATTTCCGATGGTGCGTCTGGTCCTATTTGCTGATGATACGAATGCCATTATTAGTGCAGACAATATAGAAGAATTGAACAATAGCGTACAAACTACAATTATAGCTTTTCATTCGTGGTTTGTAAGTAATCATTTAAGACTTAACACAGATAAAACAAACATAATGTTATTTAAAGCTACTACAAGAAATAATGACACATTACTTATATCACTTAATGGTGCAATTATCGAATCAGTAGATCAAGTAAAATTTTTAGGCATACATTTAGACTCTAGTCTCAACTGGAAAGCTGAACTAACAGCAATCGAAAATTCGATAAGCTCCGCTTGCTATGCGCTGCGCAGTCTCAGAGATGAGGTATCAAAAAAGCACCTTCTATCGGTTTATTATGCCTTGATAGAATCCAGGCTACGCTATAGTATTAAGTTGTGGGGCAATAGTTATAAGTACAATATTAATAAGGCTTTTGTGTGCCAAAAAAGAGCCATACGGACTATAATGAGAATACCCCCATGGCAATCATGTAAAGAGCATTTTAAGACATTAGGTATTTTACCACTACCTTGCTTGTATATATTCGTATTGTTGTCTGATCTTGCAAAAAAATTGTCAGGACTGGAAACACAGGAAGACAAGCAGAAACGCCTACTAACTAGACGTAGAGATGTTCGCATTGATCATGTACAACCAACATTGAATGTAGCCCAGCACACTGCGCGATACCAATCAGTAAAACTATATAATAGTCTACCACAAAATCTTAAAATTATTGACTCAAGTGACTTGTTTAAATGTAATTTGAAGCAGTATTTATTAGAAGAATGTTTTTATTCAATTGAAGAATTTTTGGGTTACTAATTTACCAATGTATTGATTTGCATCTAAATATTTGTAAATATCTGTATCAAGTAACATAATTATGATGATGATTACTGGTATACAATTTATTGCGCAAATGTAAAAAATTGACATAACTATTGATTTGAGAATAATTGAATATGTAATTTTATTAACTTTTATAAGGCACTGGCATGCAGTATAGGTATTAGTTTTTAATTAGTTTTAAGATAGCTTTTAAGAATCGCACACAATGTATGTTGTTTTCGAAATAAATGAACTATGAACTATGAACTATGAACTCGACCGCCCGCCCGCTTACACAGTGCGCCCGTGTACAGCCGGCGAGCTCTTATCGAACTATTATCTAACATTCTTATCTCTTTGTTTCAGTGTTCGGGCTCTCCAGCCTGCCGCATTCCAACGAGTGAGTTAGGCCTCGGTCTCGAATTTTGCGGGTGGCGGAGCGGCAGCGGCGGCGGCGCGGGAGAGGGGCGGGCAACGCATACCTGTACGCTTAGCATGCCACGCTCGAGAAATGTCCTTCTCTATGCAAAAATGTCAATATCTCTGTCGAGCCCGAGATGTCTCGACGTTAACATGGCGACCGCGACCGAGATGAAAACGACCGAGACTTGTCTACAGCCGGTAACATGGCGGTATTGCCGAGATGATTTCAGCCGAGTTAGACACTCATTTTGACATTTGCGACCGACACATGTCTGGTACCCATGGAGGTGAAGACAAGGCTTCGAAAGCATAAAATTCAATATTTTCTTAATGTTTTTTGTGTTCTTGCATAGGTATTCGAGTATTCGAGACAGTGACTCTTGTTGTGTTAGTGTTGAGTTGTAAAGGAGTATTATATTCCTTGGTGTTGAGTGTTAGTAATAAATTATAATACCTAACTTGTAAATAAACTTGTGTGAGTTACTGTGGGTGCCATCATGCCTAGAGGGTGGCGCAATCATTTGCTCTTCTACGAGCAGAAGAAAAATAGGCGCCACTTGAGGACGGAAGTCCGAGAGTTGTCAAGCGCCCTCGATCTGCCTGACGAAGAGTTTTTGCAGAATTATAAAGTCAGCAGGGAAATGGTGGACTACCTGTGCGACGAATTAGAGGTAGACCTCGCGCCAGGCAACGCCGACTGATTACCCGTGCTCATAAAGGTAGGTGTACAAATCATACTTGAGGTCATTTAAGTCATCAATACAAGCTATTTTTATTATGGGACTAAATACAAAAGCTCAAAAAAAGTCAGCTGTTCTATACTAAAACTCATACATAGGTACCTACCTCGAGCTAGTAATCAACTGCACAGCAGTTATAAGTGAATCATCTGTGGATTTAAAGATAGTATTGCAAGTTACCTGTAACTCGATTACGGAATGTTACAGGTTTTGACATCGCTGAAAATTTTAATAAATGGGCACTACCAGCGTGGAGTCGGTCAGGACCAAAATCTGTCCATTGGCCAAACCACAGTGAGCAAATACTTGCAGCAGTTTGTGGATGCCGTCAACAGAAGGTATAATCAATGTCAACACAAATACACCTACATTTCTGATGCTAGTATGTATATATACCTACATACTACACCAATAATTTCCTTTTTTATATACAATAAGGTCCCTATCTTTCTGTCTACTACACTACCTATTATAATAAAATTTTCAGGCTCAAACCTAAATGGGTGGTGTTCCCCGGAACAGAAACATCACGGCAGCATGTGTCAGAGGGATTTAGAAGAAAATTTGGGCTCAGTAATATTTTGGGGGCAGTTGATTGCACGCACGTGGACATATTTCCGCCAAAAAAGCCACATAATGTGCAATACATTAATAGGCACGGCAATACCTCCATAAATGTACAATTGGTAAGTAAAACCATCTCAATAAGTAACTATTGAACAGATTTTTATCAAAACGTGCTTTGACTGACTTTATTTATTGTCACAGGTTGCCGATGCAGACTGCCGTTTACTCAATGTGAACGCAGAGTATCCCGGCCGAGTACATGACCAATTTATATTTACCCACTCTGTGGTGAAAACAGAGATGCGGAGGCTCTATGACCAAAGAATTGGAGAATATTATCTTTTGGGTGAGAGACTAACTTGGTACATTCAGCATCATGCTAGGATACCCCATGGGAGCTATTATCGTGGGGTATAAGTTGCATCAACCGAACTAAAAGGGATATTTTAGCGTTTCGGTGATTGTACCAAGAGAATAATAAAGTTTTGCTTAATTTTTAAATCAAGTTATGTGTAATAATCAGTCTTAAGTAGCTAAACATAAAAAACTTAACAAATTTAACATACTCTCTGAGAATAACATTATTTAAATCACAAATTAAATCAGCCTTGAACATAATTCATAGTACCTAATAATCAGCATTAGGTAAGTACCTAAGCATAAAAAAAAACTAAAAACTTAAAACAATTTTACTATACTCTCTGAGAATAAAATTATTTTAAAACACAAATTAAATCAGCCTTGAACTTAATAAATATTTACTTATGTCAAAATTAGCCTTTTATCTCTTTCCAACCCTTGCATAATTATCTAACTAACAATATTTCAACATGTTTTCTCTGATAAAAATATAATTTTTAATCACAAATTAAATTTGTCTTTACAACTTATAGGGCTGATGTCAAAATAATGTCTGTTATCTCTTTCCCATCTTTGCTTAAATATTTAACTATATCGAAATCATCTCTCATTAACAATCATTAACGATATTTAAAATCTAAACTGAAACCGCCGAGCTCTCAACCTGAAACAAAAAGTAAAAGTAAAGTAACCTGCCTATAAAATACACGGCCCATAGGCCTTCTCTCAGGGAGTTTGGGCGCCAACTGCTAATTGGCGAGGCACGCGACGCCGACTTCCTCCAGTGTATTCCTGCCGCTACCGATAAGTAACACTTAATTATAATTTTTAGGTGATTCAGGTTACTCCCTCGAGCCGTGGCTAATGACACCTATCAGAGACGCTCCTGATGGCAGTCCTGAGTACTGTTACACCCAATGGCACTGCCAAACAAGAAATCTTATAGAGAGGACCAATGGGTACCTTAAAGGTACATTCAGGATTTTGGGGTGTGACCGCAGCCTGCACTGTGCACCTGAAAAAGCGTCGCAGTTGGTGTACGCAAGCTGCACCCTATATAATATTATGAAATATTTCAGGTACGTTATTGCTACATACTTCATTAAATGCCTTACAAGTTTTTAGCTATGTTAGGTATGAAACTAATCAATATTTTTGTTTCAGAATTCCTTTGATTCATATGGACGAAGGTGTCGTTGAAGAGGTAGAGGTGAGGCGTGATGTTAATGCCAGATTGCTGGGAGTGGCTATGCAGCGACGCCAACAAATAGTTCAAAATTATTTTCTTTGAACAATAATTATTGTACCTTATATTAATTATATTTAACATCATCTTCATTATATTTCTTGATGCCCCCACTGTTTACATATTATTATTCCAACTGGTGAAAATGAGACACAAGACAGACTACAGATTGTTAGGAGTGGCTTTACAAGTTAGGTAGATTAGATTAGAACTCTTTATTGTACACACCAGTAAACAAAGTACATACTTTAGGGCACAGGCCTTCTCTCAGAGAGAGAGTACAGATACTTTACATATATACATTTTATCCTTACCTCTCTTGGTGATCCCGCCTATTCTTCAGAGCCTGTTGGCTGGTTAACTCTTTTAAATTATTAGTTAATAATAATAATAATAATAATAATAATAATTTTTATTGACAAAGTTAATTACAGTTCAGGAAGCACTTACAAAATTACAGTTTATCTTACATAGCTAGTTAAGTCCCTGACTCCTAAACTAGGGGACCCTGTATCTTAGGAGTCAGTTTCTTCCTTCAGTACAAGTGGGATTTTACCGTACAATAACTGATACTTACATTATTCTGTCTCTAGTCAATAAGTTTTATAAATTTTGAGATTGGAATTAAAATGAATTAATTTCTCGAAACCATAAAAAGTAAAATTAAACAATAAGGATGCTAAATGTGTATTATGCATGCATGTTTGTGTGTGTGTGTGCGTGTGTGTGTGTGTGTGTGTGTGTGTGTGTGTGTGTGTGTGTGTGTGTGTGTTTGTGTGTGTGGTCTAATACTTATTTTAATACGGAAAGGATAGCTTCTGTCTCAGCATAGCTAAGTTTGAGCAGATATTTGTGTAGCTTTATTTTACAGAGATATAGAGGGAGGGGATGTATATCTAGAATTTTGTTAAGTTTGTTGTAAATTTGCGGGCACAGAACGGCACAAAAACGTCTATAAAAAGCAGTATTGCATTTTTCAGTACGGCATATTTTGTCATTTCTTCTAAGGCTATAATAATATTGGGAGTCGAAGTTAATAGCCAAGTGTTGCTTAAGAACAATTTTTAAGACAAACAATTGCCGCACTGTCAACACCTCGCTCAGGGAATATAGTTCGTTAGTTGGAAATCGGAACGGTTTGAAGTGCATCACTTTAAGAACTGATCTCTGAGCACGCTCTAACTGAATTAGTCTAGTCTTGCAAGTTCCACCCCAAACAGACACACAGTACGATAGAATAGACTGAACCAGGGAATAGTAAACCGATTTAAGCAATCTAGAGTCAGTAACATGGCGTAGGTTTTTAAAAACCCATATAAGTTTCCGAGTCCTGGCCGTCAGAGCTTCAATCTGATTTTTCCAAGAGAGGTGGCAGTCTAGTTCTAGTCCAAGATATTTAACCTCATTTGTTCTCTCTACACTTTTACATACACAGGGAGTTTGAAGAGATTGAGGATGACATCTGTGTGCCCTAATAATAAAGTCTTCTGATGGTTGGGTTTTCTTACCAATTGTAAATGCAACGTATTTTGTTTTTTCTGTGTTTAGGGTAAGAAGATTTAGGTCTAGCCAGTGGATGACTTCTCTTAAACCTTGCTCAGCAGTCTTACGAGTCGCATCCCATGTCTTTCCCTCATAAATCAGAGCCGTATCGTCAGCAAAGGTGAAAATTTTACCAGCAGTAGGAGAGTGAAGACATAGCTCATTTATATAAATGAGGAAGAGACTAGGCCCGAGTACACTGCCTTGAGGGGTTCCGTATGTGACGTAGGTGTCGGAACTTACAAACTTGTCAATTTTGACACATTGGCACCTTCTTGTCAAATAGTCCCTAAAAAGTTGTAACGGGATTCCACGAATGCCTATGTTTTCCATTTTTTTAAGCAGGATAGGGATAGAAACAGTGTCAAATGCTTTTGCCAGATCTAGAAAGATGCCCACACATTTTTTCCCTTTGTCTAAATTTCCTGCAATATAATTAACCAGGTCACATGCAGCACCCTCTGTTGATTTTCCGGCTCTAAATCCGTACTGCGAATTCGACAGGAGCTTTTCATTCTCTAGGTAGCTCATTAGGCGTACATTTATTAGTTTTTCAAGGATTTTAGAGAGAGTTGTTAGAACTGATATTGGCCGATAATTGTTAACACTGCTTCTATCCCCCTGCTTATGGATAGGCGTAATTTGCGATTTTTTAAAAGCTGTTGGGAATACTCCTTGGTC
This sequence comes from Yponomeuta cagnagella, assembly GCA_947310995.1. Taxonomy (NCBI): domain Eukaryota; kingdom Metazoa; phylum Arthropoda; class Insecta; order Lepidoptera; family Yponomeutidae; genus Yponomeuta; species Yponomeuta cagnagella. Next base: position 46,685 of record CAMZJW010000023.1, read on the forward strand.
CAAACATAGGTTGTAGACATAGGTTAAGTATGGTAGGATAAACGGTGCTGCTTTTTTAAGAAATTCACTTGAGATGCCATCATACCCCGTTGCGACATTGTTTTTTAAGTTTCGTATGATGCTGAGTATTTCAGTTTCTTCAGTGTTTAACAAGACAAAAGATCTAGAATGTGTTTGTGTTTGAATAGATTTCTGCGTTTCATCCCTAGCCGGTATTCCATCAGCAAGGCGTTTCCCTATGTTTGCGAAGTAGCTATTCACATCATTTACAGCATTTTCGGGTATCCGGTCGTGTAGAAGCTCCTTAGGTGTGTTTGTTTTTTTTGTTTTTCCTGTTATAAGTTTAATAGTTTTCCAACTTTGCTTAGCATCTTTACATTTATTAAATTCTGCTCTATAATAATTATTCTTTAGTTTTTTTACGAGATTATTGAAAAAATTTCTGTATCGCTTGTATGAAGTCTGCGCTATATAGTTTTCCGGTGCTTTACTTGCCATTTTGTGGAGTTTATCTCTATGGCGTTGGCATCGCAAGAGACCTGGTGTAATCCATGGCTTGATAACACGCTTTCGACGAGGAATAGTAGCAATTGTTGTATTCCCATCTAATGCGTCTTTAATTGAAGATATTAAATAATTTGTAGCTGAATTTGGATCTTCAATGGTATAAATAAATGATAGATCAGAGTTTGTAAGATCAGCAATAGCTTTGTCGTAATCAATTTTGTGATATGTTGTTGCTGGTTTGTCCAGGGTACTTTTTGAGAGAAAATTAAGCATAACCGGTTGGTGATCAGTAATTAATTCTTGGAACACAAACGACTGAGATAATGAACTAGTTTTAAGAAGAATATGATCCAGGCAACTTAGTTCACGAGTTGGAATTGTGTGGGCCGGTAACAGACCGTGTTCAGCTGCTAGGTTGAGGTAGTTATTACTATTTGGATCTGAATTATGGGGTGATATATTGATATTTATATCACCAATGACACAGATGTGTTTATAAGCACTAAGTTTAAATAAAAGGTTATCCAGCGATGCCAGAAATGTATCAGTACTACGAAAGGAAGGTGAACGATAGATGGCTACAATCACTAATTCGTTGTTTACTTTTATAACTAAACAATTTGCTTCATCAAATGGTGGTTCATCAATTGTGCAGTCCAGTTTGTCGCTCGTGTAGACCACTATACCATCATTTTGATTTTTGCAATGCTTGGTAGATGATAGGTTGTATGCTTCAAGTTGTGGCAAAATTTTTATGTGTTTGGAACCAAGTTTCCGTCAGAATTATAATATCACACTCAATATCTAGACTTTTAATGAAGACTTGGAAGGGGTCTAGATTTTTATACACACTACGAATATTCTGTGTAATAATTTTGATAGATTTATCACCGTACTTTAATTTATGTTTCAACTCCGCAGCTTCTATTAGCTCTGATTGAGATATACAGAAATTATCAATCTCGTTTGATAGATTATTTAAATTATCCATAATAAAAGACAGAAAAAGATACTAGAACTGACGACAAGTACTGAAAATTGTGTTTATTAGTTGAAAAACCAAATACGACTAGTAGACTTTTGATATTATATGGCATATATGTGTATGGATATATTGTTGTGTGTAATTGTATTTTTATTAAGTATGTTGAGGTGTGGATGAGTGATTGTGTTTTTGTATTTGTATCAATGTGGATGTAAGCTTGTGTTGTTTTATAGAGCAACATTAATGATAAGAAAGCAAATAAGAAAGGCATGCACTTAATATTTATAATTACAACTAGTCACTTAGTAGACAGTTTATCAAGGTCCATTTCAGTCTCGATTCTAATTGCAGGTTTCCCTTCTAACTTTCTCAGATAGATTTTGCCGTTTACGAGCCAGCAATAATCGTATTGATAATTCTTAGCAAATTCGCGGCATTTAAAGTGGAGCTTTCGGCCTTGCGCTGTTAGAGACTCCGAGATGTAGATAGGTTTCGGAGGATTTTTGGATTGGATCACCGAAGTGCTGAGCTTATTTCCTTTGTGAGTTGTGTTGTAAGTCTTGTAACTTTTCAAGATTTCGTCTTTTTTCATGATAGTGGTAAACTCCAGAATAATCAGTTTATTCTCAGTTTTTGTGTTGATTCTATGGATGTCACGAATATCTGATGTTTTTATGTCAACATTAAGTGAGTTTCCGATTTTTTGTGCCATTCCAATTAGTTCAGACTTTGTTTCTACCTCAGTTTTTGGTATATTTTTTATTTCAATTGATGAAATACGTTGGGCGCGCTCCATTTCTTCGATTTTACTTTCCAGGCTTTGTATGTATGTGTAACTTTGTTTACGCTCATCCTCTAGCTTTGAGATTTTTTCGAGAACGGTATCATACTTGGATGACATGAAGTTTATAGAGTTTGTCAGTAATGCGTTCTGTTCTTTAAGTTCCTTCACAGTTTTTAAAATTTCGACACTTTTAGAGTCTTGAGAAGCAGTCCATTTCTCGAACATAGCTTCAAGGTGCGATTTTAAATCCGTGAAGGCAGGGCTTTCCATCGAGTCGTCCATGCGCTGGCGCTTGCCTTGTCGTAGCGTTACGTTAGTAGGCGCGTCTGAGTCATAGTCCGTACCGCCACCGGTCAGTGATTGTATAGATTCAACACGTCGTAGGTTTGTGCTTGAGGTTCCGGCGGGGGGTATAGGCATTGCGGGGGGAATTCGTGGTGGTGGACTCCTTCTAAGCGACATCTTAGAGATATTATTTGCACGCAGTTAGTATAAGAGTACCAGGAGACTATGAGACAGCGGCGCAACGATGCCGACGCGGCGACAAACTAGTTGATTGATTTGGAGACAGTTTATGAGAAATATATCTGTCTCCTTCTTTCCGCGCTGATTAGCCGAGCGTCTCACTCTAGTAGCTTTGTAACAGAAGTAGCGAGCGATTCATGAATAGTATCAATGAACGTAGTTTACTCACGCACCCGAGTTGGTAACTGCGCTGGGCCGATACAGTGAATCTCCTGGTGGTTATGCGCTCCTAATTTATTTCACACAATTTTGACATTAATTTTCATTAATTAAATTTAATTACGTAAACTGTGACAGAGGACACGTCAATACTCTTTAGAGGTCCGAGGGGAAGTTAGTTATATCCTGAAAATCATAAAGTAATAAATTAATCTTAAATTTTCGAAGGTAAACAGGTTTTATTTTATTGGTTATTACAAGGCCTACACCAGTTAGTTGGTTAACAATTGAGTGAAATGACGTCTTTTCAATATGACCCATCACTCGCAGTTGGATGGCGAGCTGATATATTTTTAAAAGAATATTAATTCGCGGGCCATACCGTATTCGTAGGTGACTTTGGTATGGGGCCACTGAATTACACACCACTAAGCTAATCAAAATATACAAACCTTCAAAACTTCGGTATTTAACTTGTCTGATTCTAAGAAATCCCTAGGTCCTGGATTCCTGACCCGTCGTTCTCTTGTCGTCCTATGAGAGGTAGGACGTGTGTGGGCGGCTCGGTTCCGTCGGTCTGTAGAGGTGGCAGGTGGGTGGGCAAATTGGGCTGGGATGAGTAACTCTGCAGCTTGGGGGCTGGTCTGTCGGTCCGTTGAGGCAGGAGGTTTCTTAGTGGCTTGGGCTATTATAGAGGTGGGAGGTGAGTGTGCGAATTGGGCTGAGATGAATAACTCTGCAGCTTGGGGGCTAGTCTGTCGGTCCGTAGAGGTGGGAGTTGGGTTAGTGTCTTGAGCTTGAAAGTAAAAGTCAGGGTATTGGAGATCAGTCTGTTGTTCCGTAAGGGCAATTCTGTGAGCAGTAGGTGGTGGGTTGGTGGCCTGGGCTTGGATGTATAAGTTAGGGTCTTGGGGGTCAGTCTGTTGGTGTGTCAAAAGGGAAATTCTGCGAGAGCTGGGAGTGGGGTGTCGGTCCATCCAATGCCTGAATGTCTGAGAGGTGGGAGGTGAATGTGCGGGTTGGGACAAGATGTGTACATTGTCAGTCTCGGGGTGGATCCTTTGAGTGGTATAAATCTGGCCAGTAATAAGCTGTAATGAAATTGGTTTGTTAATTGAATGGAATATGTAGGTAGGTAATTTAACATATTAATTATACACTTTTACACTTACTTCTCCCACGCCCGTCTCGTTGTCACCAATGCCAAAAGCACATGCTGTCCCAATGATTCTCAATATCTCCGAGGACTTAACGGAGAGGTCGGGAACTGGTAGGTTCCCAGTTTCCGCCCTTGCCCGCCTCACCCGGGCACCTTCCTCCCGCGCCCTTTTTTTCATGTCCCTCCAAGTCTGTTGAACGAAACGAAATTTGGTATATTTCACACTATGTAGGTACATAATATGCAGATAGAAATAATTTTAATGAATCAGTATTTTTACAATACCAATTTGAACTTACGTTTCTCCACTGCTCCACTGTTTTCGCCGGCCCAGCGGCATTTAACATTTCTTGGAGCGACTCCCACTCTTTTAAATTTATTCGCTTTCCCATAGCGCCGGTGTACTCCCCGTTGGCGAAGTCTTTGTTATTGGACATGTAGTCCAACATCTTTGCCAACTGCTGTTGCGTGCTCCTCATTCTGAAATTAGTTTGAAATTGAAAGTAGCGAGAAATCTTTACTAAGTAATTCGGCTTCAACAATTTCATACAAAAGGTGTAGATAATACTTACATCTTCCTTTTTGGGATCATTATAATGTATTATTATTGTCTGAAAAGAAAACCCACCCAGCAAAGTAGCAAAGATTACTAGAAAACTTATAAAAAAGAACCCGCCAAGCGAAAAGAAAACCACATAAAATGACAGGAATGCGTTTTGTTACTACTATTGTAAAGCGTGCTCAATAAAAAAATTGAATAAAAATTAATGGTTTTGATTAGTTGCTGGCGTAGGAACGAAACGCAATTCATATATTTTTAGTGATGTTCCACTGTCGGTAAAAACCGGTAACAATTTTTACAGGGTTGCCAGACAAAAATACAACACTTTTATTAATATGGCAATAACTACTTTTTGGTAGACAAGACCGCACTCTATTGGCTATCTCGAGTCTCGGCTACCATGCTCACACTTTCGACATGACAAGTACTCCTAAGTCTCTCACTCGACGTCGAGAGAGAGTCAAAACGCGCATGCTAAGCAAACTGTTCTCGAAACCAGCGGGCAGATCGCGCGGCACTGTAGCGGTGTAGTGTTGTGTTCGTGGTTGTGTTGTCGACATTCGCAAACGAAATGTCTGAAAATCGGCGACAACATCTTTTTGATTCAAATTTATTCCTAACGCTCGATTTATTGTGGGCAAAAGAAGAAGTGGATCCCTACTATAGGGCAAGGAAAATAAATGGCGAGTTTTATCGAAATTATGAAGAACAGAGACAAAATCCCGATAAATTCTACGACTACACCAGAATGAGTGCAGAAACTTTTGACTATATTCTAGAAACTATCAAGAGTGATTTAGAGTCTGGAATTAATCCAAAAAGTTTTAGAGGTATATCTCCAGCAGAAAAATTATACATAACGCTTGGGTAAGTAAAACAACGAAATTGTAATTTGTAATTGTATTTATTGATAGTTTCAAAAAGGAAGTGTTGTACCTACTAATTTAGTAAATAGTTTGGCATCGGTATTAAGTTCCCAGATACAATAATTTTAATTAAATACCTACTACACACTAATCAGCCTTAATTATTTATCTTTGACGAAAAATATAATATAAAAACGTTTCGTATGAAATAAGTAACATAACAGTTTGTTATTTATTCTTAAAATCACAGTTTTCGTTTGTACGACGATTAATTATTTCTACAATCACAGTTTTCTTACTCATTTACAGTATTTTTATTACAAGGTCGATATACTTAGTGGTCACTATAATTCCACGCTTATTCTAATCTTAAAACTAAATCTTCTCTCTAAAATTAAAGTTCTCATTTGTACGACGATTAGTTACCTATTTAAATCACAGTTTTGTTATTTATTGACAGTATTTTCATTATAAGATTGATATAGGTACCTCTATTGTTGAGTACTATACCCATACATATATGATTCATTAGAAGGGTACGTGCTTTCATTTACACTTAACTCATCTAGAAGAGCTTGATAAATTTTTTGTCTTACTCTAAACTTTTGAACAGGCGTGAATTTTTCCATTTGTGGAAGCAAACTCATAAAAAAGTAGTAGTCATCAGACTTATTCTCATTTCTAGAAGCCTCGTTTCTACTTTGATTTGATAAATCATTTTCCAGCAGTCTTATCCTTTTCCTTTCCAATTCTAAAAATTCAGTTCTTATGTCATTCGCTGTTCTCTTTTTTCTTGATCGTTGTGACGCAGAAGCTTCTCTTGAAGGCGTAGAAATTTCTTGCGATGATGTAGAAGCTTCTTGAGAAGAAACAGGAGCCTCTTGTGAGGATGTAGAAGGTTGTTGTGGATAAATAGAAGATTCTTCATTATGACCGGTTGTATCTTCTTGAGAGTTTTCTCCAGATATGTCTTCTATCTCAAAAGAATCATTACTTATCTGATTACTTACTTCAGTACTGCTTAAATTACCCTCAGTAACATTTGGTACAACTTCATCTTGCAAAAACCTCAATTGAGAAAAATATTGCCAATTTGAGGGTTGATTAACATTTCCGGCATCTCCTGATCTAGGGGCAGGATTTTTTCTTAATTCCTTTCTATAGTGATCTTTTAAATTTTTCCATTTCTTCTTTAAATCGGTCACTGAAACAAAGAACGAACAGACTATTTATTACATACATAACTTTAACATATATATGCTTTAATTTTCAGGTTTTTGGCGAGTGGGCAGCCTTTCAAAAGACTGTCGTTGTCATTCAGAATGGGAAAAAACACGGTAGCCAACATAGTTTATGGCACTTGTAAAGCTATATGGAAAAATTTGGTACATTTACATATGCCAAAACCGACAGAAGAATTATTGAAAAATATAACGGAAAAATACTATGAAAAATGGCAATTTCCTAATTGCGTTGGTGCTATTGATGGCAAGCACTGTCGAATAAAAAATCCTAAATTTGCTGGATCATCGCATTATAATTATAAACATTTCTTTTCGATGCACTTGCAAGCGGTCGCGGATGCTGACAAAAGATTCATTTGTATAGAAGTTGGAGGAAGAGGGAAACAAAGCGATGCAGGGACATTCCAAAGTAATAACTACAATATACCAGGTCCACAATATCTACCCACATCAGATATCGTTCTACCAATGGTTTTTATTGGAGATGAAGGATATCCACTCAAAACATATTTGATGCGACCTTATCCACAAAGCGTACTTAATGCACAAAATGAGTTATTTAATAAGCGATTATCGCGGGCTCGAAAGACTATTGAGTGTGCTTTCGGAATTTTAAGATCCAAGTGGCATATTTTCAGATCGCCCATAGAGACAAACAAATGTCATGCAAGATTACTCATCAAAACTTGCTGTTTGTTGCATAACATTATCCGAGATAAGGACGGTGATAATGACATTGCCTATATTACTGTCAATACGAATCAACAAACATTACAAACACGATTACAAACCAACGCCCGGACGTCTTATCAAGCACAATATATACGTGAAAAATTCAAAGAATATTTTGTAAATAATCCCATTAGCTACTAATTAATTTGTAAACCATAATAAACATTGTATATAACATAATAAATAATTTTTATATTCACCTACCTTCAATATTCAGTTCGTTTTTTATTTCTTCCCATAATTGGTTAATTATTCTTCTATTTTTATGAATCACATCTTTGCTGTTCCATATGGGTCTCCTCTCAAAGATTACCGAAATAATTTGCTCTTGCACGTCCGAGGACATTTTGATACGTCACAAAAAAAATGTACAACACTATACTACAATGCAGACGCGCAACGCGGGACGGTCACCGCTCGACTGGAGTGCACCGCTCGTTGCCCGCCCCCGCGCCGCTCCCGCGCCGCTGTTTTCGAGACCCGGTCCATTTGACGATACGCATAAGATCCTGCCGCTCCCGCTCCGCTGCCGCCGCCGCCCCGCTGCCCGCGGAATTCGAGACCGAGGCCTAAGTGTCTAGCCCCCGCTAGACTTTTCCTACTTACTTTGTTCTGTCCCCTTATCTCTCCATTCTGGTTTTTAACCCCGCTCCTACCGCCCCCCTGCCGCCGGCAGAGGTGCCGCCAGTCACGATGACTCAGCCCCCTTGCTCTATGGAGCAATTATTCCTATTCATAAAGGAGCACGGGCTCCTCGATGCCTTTCAGGCATTCTGTAGGCCCCCGACCGCCGCCGCCGCGATCCCGGACTCTCCTGAGTCCCCCGCCTCCCCCGCCCCCTCTGGCCCCTCTGGCCCCTTGTCCCCTATGGGGACCGACTCCACCCCTAGCCCCTCGCGCCCACGGAAACGCTCCGTGTCCCGCGGCTGCGAGTCTCCTGACTCCGCCGCTATTGTTTATTCGTGCGCAAGCACCACCCCGGCCGAATTCTCTTCGGATGAAGGCCACGACTTTAAAACCGTAGTCCCGAGGAAGAAGCTTTTGCGTAAGCAAGCTTCTTCCCCCAAAAAAGGCAACTCGCCTATCCCCCACTCGTCCCCCGTGACCGCAGCCCCCTGCCCCCCCGCAGCCCCCGTTACCGCCACGGTGACCGCCCCCCACCCCCGCCCCCTCATGTCCCTAGACATCCCCGAGCCGCCGCCGGCTAAACCCGTAAAGCGGTTCTCACCGCAGCCTCCGAAGGCTAAGTCCCCCCCTCCCGTCTTCTTAAGAGACAAATCCGCATGGACATCGGTGTCCAAACTGTGCCTGGACCACAAGGTCCAGTACACAAAGGCCCAAAACTGGGGCGACACAATAAAGATCGAGGTCCCATCGACCGACCATTTCAGGAGCCTTACTAGGCTCCTCACCCAAAATAAAGTCCCGTACCACACCTACGCACTCCCCGAGGAGCGCAAGGTGCGTGCTGTCCTCAGAGGCGTTCCCTCAGAACTTCCTCTGGATTCCATAAAGGATGACCTTATCGCACAAGGTCATCCCGTTGAGGCTGTGCATCCCATGCACAGCTCCCGCGGTAAAACCTTCCCGCTATCCCTGGTGATTCTCACCAACACCCCCTCCAGTAGGTCCATCTTCTCAGGAGAGCTCACCGTCTGTGGGCTCTCCTGCATTAAAGTGGAAAAGCCCCACAGGCGCGGCCACCCTGGCCAATGCCACCGCTGCCAACTCTATGGCCACGTGTCGGCTAATTGTTCCGCCCCCCCTAGGTGCGTGAAGTGCCTAGAGCCTCACGCCACCGGGGACTGCTTGCGCACTCGCGAATCGGAGGGTCCTCCGGCTTGCGTGCTGTGCGAGCAGCCCGGCCATCCGGCCAACTACCGGGGGTGCCCGCGTGCCCCCCGCTCCTCCCCTTCTAAGGCCCCTAAGGCCCCAAAGGCGACTCAGCCTTCTCCTCAGAGGAGACCAGTGCCACCACCGGCTATCACCCCGTCCAATTTCCCCTCCCTCGGCCGCCTCGGCCGCCCCACCACCAATCCCAACCCCCCTCAGGCCCCCGCGTGGGCCCCTCGCCCTTCTCTGACCCAGCCTCCCCCCCCCCCCCCCCCCCACTCCGCGCCCCGCCCCCTCGGGCGCCCCCCACTCCCAGGTCGCGGATGACCTCTTGACGGTCAGCGCCGCCATTGCCCATATAGATTTGGCCGAAATAGCGGTCCTGGCGCGCAAACTGCGCGCCGCAACCTCCCCCACCGCGCGTCTGATGGCTGTGGCCGAACACAGCCATCTGCTCTCCCTCATATGAGTAGTACAATGTCGCGACCCACGGTCCCTCAGATCACCCAGTCTCCCGTCAGCGCGGGTCGTATCAAACCTAGGAGCGTCTCGCTTATCTCGTACAATGCTCGCGGCCTCCGCAGCAACGTACCCGAACTTAGAGAGTTCGTCAAAGACTTCGAAGTCGATTTGTTGCTAGTGCAGGAAACTTGGCGCAAACCCCATACCAGGGGCCTGAGTATACCCAAGTATTCTCTCGTTAGGAACGACAGAGCCGACGGCCGTAGAGGCGGCGGCACTGCCATTTATTTTAGAAAGTCCCTCCATTGCTCCCCCATCGCCACTCCGGCCCTCACTAACATGGAGGCTACTATCTGTAGATTAGCTCTGACGGGTCACCCGTCCTTAGTCATAGCCTCTATTTACATACCCAGCGGAACGGAAATAAGGAGTGATTTCGAAGCCATCCTCGCTCTCGGCGCCCACACCGTTATGTTCGGGGATTTTAACTCCAAACATACGGATTGGACCTGCCTTCAGACGAACCCCGGCGGTATTGCCCTCCTCGGCTTAACCGAGGCGTTAGAGATGGACGTCTTATGTCCTTACTCCCCCACCCATTACCCCGATAACATAGACCACGCCCCCGACGTACTAGACTTCGCCCTAGTAAGGGGCGTCCACCTCAACCTCAGGTCGATCGAGACTCTCGACGACCTAGGTTCCGACCATCGACCGATGTCCCTTCAGCTAGGTCCCCCACCGTAACCCTCCACACTCTCCACTAAAACCATCACTAATTGGGACAGTGTCAAAAGCTCCCTAGTCACCGCCTTAGAAGCCCCCGACTCGCCTTATGCGCTCTCGCCCGACCACTTCGACAGTACAGACAAAATAGACAGCGCCGTAGAGTCCGTCACCCTTTTGGTCCAAACAGCCATTCGTGAGAGCAAGCGTGTAGTACCGGTCCACGACCGGAAACTGCCTCTCGCTATCAAGAACCTGATAAGGGCCAAAAGAGCCGCCCTCCGGAGGGCCTCCCTCTACCCAACTCCTGCCTACAGGAAACGCGCGAACGATCTCCAGCGGCAAGTCAGGTCCCGCCTCTCTGATCTTAACAACGCCCAATGGGGCGATCTCATGGAGACCATCTCCCCCTCCCACCAAGCCTACTATAGAGGAGCCAGGGCCCTTCGGGCAGACGCGATCACTCACACACCACCCATGGCCCGCCCCGATGGCTCTACCGCCTTCGAGGACGTAGAGAAGGCCGAGTGTTTCGCCGACAGCATTGAGTCCCAATGCTCGCCCAGCACTCAGCAGTGCGACCCAGCTCACGTCGGTATGGTCGAGGAGGAGGTCCGTAAAAAGACCTCCCTCCCTCTTCCAACTGACGAAAATCCCATTGCGGTTTCAACGGACGAAATTCAGTCTTTCATCAAAAGACTGAAACGTAAAAAGGCCCCAGGAGCGGATGGCATTGCCAACCAAGCGCTCAAGATGTTCCCCACTCAGCTGCTAACCCTGTTAACAGTCATCTTCAATGCCTGTTTTGACCACTGTCACTTCCCAACCGCGTGGAAGGAGGCGACAGTCATAGGCATCCCCAAGCCGGGAAAGCCCCTCAACCTCCCATCCAGCCATCGCCCCATCAGCCTCCTCAAGGCTATGGGGAAACTCTTCGAGAGAGTCATCCTCACTCGTATGAGGAACCACCTCTTCCCTTCAGAGGCCCCCCCCCCCCTCATCATTCCTCACCAATTTGGCTTTCGGGCAATTCACTCTTGCCCTCAGCAAGTCCACCGCATAGTAGAGTTCATTCTGAGCGGGTTTTTCCCCAAGCGCGAAAATACGGTAGCCGTCTTATTCGATGTCGCCAAGGCCTTCGATAAGGTCTGGCACGCAGGGCTCATTTATAAGTTGTATGAGCTGGGTCTCCCCGACCGACTTGTCCGCGTCTTAGCTTCCTTTCTGAAGGACCGCTCCTTCCGCTTTAGACACGAGGGCGTTCTCTCTTCCCTCCGCCCACTCAGAGCCGGGGTCCCGCAAGGCTCCGTGCTCTCCCCCCTTCTGTACATTTCGTACACAAACGACATCCCCATCCCCGGCAATGGGGTCCAACTGTCACTTTTCGCTGACGACACCGCACTTTACTGCAAGAGTCGGAAAATGTCAGTTATTCTGAGTAGGCTCCAATCCGCGGTCGATGAGCTAGGTGCCTGGTTCAGGCTCTGGCGAATCGAGGTCAACCCGGAAAAGAGCACCGCGATCCGCTTCGACCATAAGGTCCGCCGCGGTCTCTCTGACCGCCCTATTCGTATGCTAGGTACCCCAGTCCCCTGGCGAACCACCGCCAAGTATCTAGGTGTCACCCTTGACAGCAGACTGACATTTAGGCCACACATCCGGAAGGTGACCCGGACCGCCCGTTTTTACCTAGGCCGCCTATCCTCCATGATAGGCCGACACAGTAGGATGTCCCCTAGGAACAAGCGAACGCTCTATAAGGTTTGCATTCGTCCCGTGCTGACTTACGCGGCACCCGTCTTCGCCCACGCGACCCCCAAAGTCCTGTACGAACTTCAGAAAGTACAAAATCTCTTCATCCGTAGGGCTCTGAACGCACACTGGTGTGTCAGAAATGCCGACCTCCATCGGGACATGGAGATCCCAACTATCCAACAGTTCATTAAATCCCTCTCAGAGACCTTTTTCAGCACGGCCGAAGTGCACCCCAACCCCCTTATCCGCCAAGCAGCGGACTACACTCCCCCACGACGAACCCCCGTTACCTGGTGCGCAGGCCCAGGAACGCCCTCGTCGACCCCCCCGATCAACTTTCATCTGATCTGGACCGCCTACTAGAGGCCCAGTCCCAGTCAGACGTAGCCCCCGCCCCCGCCCCCGCCGGTGTCCCCGCCGGTGTCCCCACCTCTCCCTCCTAGCCGCGGTCACGATGTGACGAGCTGTCCCAAGCGGACGCTCCCTTAAGGAGCTCCGCTGCGCGCCCTCCTCGGCATCGAGGTGGGTCGCTCATGATGTCGGTTTAGGGGTCCTTAGGACCAAACCAGCCCCCAGGTGGTGTTTAGTGGGTAGGCGCACTTCCTGTGAGTCCCACATTGGCAGCACGGCCGGGCCCGTGCTGTTATGCATGAGCATTCACCACCTCCTTCCCCCGTGTCCTCCGGAGGGTGCCCTTTTTAGGGCTAAAAAAAAAAAAATAATAATAATAATAAATAAAAGTTGAGTTTTAGTTTGACAAGAAATCGAGTTTCCTTCAAGAGATCACCCAACCATAAACCGTTACAGAGAGATTTTCTGCAACTTTTTCTAAACTTGTACCTAAAAACTTTAAAGAATCCACAAAGCGCACTGCCATAAACTCTTGTTTATCGATTGGAAAGAATTTAGTAAAGGATACATAATTTTCTTTTGTCTTTGCGATAACATTTATGTTGCCTGGCAGTTCACCTAACTCTCTAATAAATAAATGGCAGTCATAGCCTGACAAGTTGTGGAAGAAAACTGGTATAAACTGTGGAAGTTTAAATTGAAGGTTGCAGTAGGAATGAGCAGCACCACGGTAATTTCCTGTCAAGTGACAGTGATCTTTTACTTTATCTTCGAACAGTAACTTACTACAAAGATAGCAAATTTGAGATTTAGTAAAACTTTTCAACTCGCCCTCTGTAAGGGGTAACATATCAATATGATTTTTTAATACTCTACTTAACCTCAATACGTCAGCACCCAATTTAAAAAAAAAAACTTGAACACAATCAAGTCCTCGATAAGAAACATACCGATTGAGAGATGCATCATAAGAACATACAATGTAATAACCAAATGCGACTGGAATGTGTTTTTGTAGATTTGTTGTATTTTTTGAGTTTTGGTCACCCGAAGTGGGTTGTAACATTGATTCGAAATCAGCGTAGATTACAAATGGCATATCTTGCATACGCTCAAAATGTCTAAACTGGATTAATGTTCCCTTTTCTGGCAAAGCAGTTTTGACACCACTGCATTTATGATTGTTTAGTTTATTATCGTCAGAAAAATAAATCATGCAAGCATCGCAAAAATATATTTTGCTATGATGTTTCGTAACCTGATTCCTGACCAGCCGACTTAATTTTTTTATGAGACAGTAATGCGTATTTTTACCGCTTTACAAGAACAATAAATTGATATGATTTTGCTTTTTTTGCATGGACTTGTATAACGGCCCAACAATCGTTTTGTTGTTTTTGAGGCCGTAAATATTTACACTAATATTGTTATTGTTCTTTTCAAACACCCTAACATCCCTGAAGCCCACCGGGAAAGTCATGTGTCTCGTATCTAATAAAGAATCATAATGAGGATATGACGATGTTCTGTTTGAATTTTTTTGGGCACGAAATAAAGCTGCCATAATGCACCACAAAAAGCAGAATTGGTCAGCGTTTTGGATATTGACACATGCATGTTTTAATTTTATAGCTCTAGGAAGATCGATAAACCCTGACGCTCGCAGAGGATTATACTTGTTGATGTTAACCTCTAGATATGAATTAGCTACAAAAGTCCAACCACCATCTCTCTCCTGAAATTCGTCGATACCAGCAACTAATTGTTCGACAACCTTTTTAAACATTTCATTGAAGTCGTAGCTCTTATGAATCACGATGTTTCCGGTAGCAAACGATTTAACTTCACTACTATCATTTTTTGGCAGCGTAAACTCGGTAAATAGCTCAAAATTTGCTTTTACGCTGTCAAAAGATTCAAGTCGTGCGTTAATCAGCTGGCGCACTTGGCTACGTAGTGAACGAATAAACATTGATGGTGGGCTCGATTCGCCAACGTCTTCGCTGTCCGAACGAGGTCTCACTCTGTAAGTTGCAATGCGGTTACGAAATGCGGATGATACTTTCTCAACACCATCGCATTTCTTAACAGCATTGTTATTTTTATGTACAGTGCTTCGCAAATGGGAGGAAAAAGCTCTACTTTTAACTGAGATATCACATACCGAACAATATATTGAATTATTATTAGGCATATTGACGTGTATATGAATTTACTTTGCTTTGTAAAGGTGTGAAGGTATGAAAAGAGACAAACCTAATATTATTATTATTATTATATCGTACGGCCACAATCATACAGAAATAAAACAAAGAATAAATACAAACTAACACATCTTTTTATTCCTACAACTACAAGAATAAATAATAAAATTTTCTACCTATTTATCTACCTTATCGCCGTAAAAATACCCGTCCTCCACAAACTTCGCCTTACACCGCTGCAACAGCTGCTGCAGCGCAGCTAACTCAGGCGAGTCGGGTTCCCGTTGGAATTTCAGCGCCAACACCGCCTTTTCATGCCGCTTGAGGGGGTGAACGTTTTTGATGTCGTCCACCTGGTACAGTTTGAGGTCTAAAAATAGACCTCCCTCAAGCTGGGCAGTGCGGCGCACGACTCCGTCAGCGACTCGCTTCGCGTAGCTGGATCGCAGCTGCTGCGGCGCTCTGGCGGCACCCTCCTCCTCGCTGTCGGAGTCGAACACGCGCCAGCTGCTCCTCTTGGCCTTGTGCTGCGGCGGTGCCTTGCGCTTTGCCTCCTTTGGTTTCGCTGCTTCCTTGGTCTTGCGCCTGTAAATACCATAACATACGTATTTAAAATGTCAAACACTGCATAAAGACAACTGTGGGCTAGTTTGTTCATAAAACATGAAGAAAAAGGCTTGTTTGGTGAATGTCCTGCGATCTGTGACTAATAGAATAATAATAAAATTGTTTACCTGGGAACCGCTTCGTCGTCTGAGTCGTGCTGCCGCTTGCCGGGAGCAGATCCTTTCTTTTTGTTTCTGAAATAGAACGCAAAAACTGTTATTCATAGGTAAAACACTATATTGGCGAAACTGTGTCAAATCTTTACTGAAGGTATATAAAATAAAAATAAATTGAAGGTAAAAAAACGGCATGCAGTTAACTGTATATTTTATAAACAAAAAATCTATAATTGTTTGCATAAGAAAGTAGATGTTACCTGACTACAGAAGATTCTGCTTCAGATTCCGCAGCACGCGCTTTATACTCGGCCGGGGAAATCCGCTTGACAGGCTTAGGTGCTCTCCTGGAACTGATGACAAAAGAAAACAAAAAACTCATTTCGTTGTTTTTACAGTTGTACCTAGTACAACTGTAAAAACATTAAAAATAACTGACTTATCACCTGCGCTGTTAACACGAATCGATTGTCACCGTATCATTGATCAAAAGCGGATCAGTAGTTTAAACGCTACAAACGTAGTTACACACATGGATTAATATAATCATAAACCATCCATATAACCTTACACAAATGGGTTCAAACTGATTTTGCAAATAACTCTAAATTTGTTTAGAGTGATCTATGTGCTTTATGGAAAAATACTAAAGCACTCCACACAAACACACACAACATAACACACACAACATAACAAACACACATAACCGGTCAACGATACATTTTTAGAACAAAATATATATTTTTAAGTGAATAAATACCTTTCAAAATACTCGTCCTCCGACTCGTAGGCAGCCTTCGATTTGCGGGCGGCGGCGGCGGCGTTGAAACAATATTCAGAGTCAGACCTGAAAACAAACGAATAAATTAGTAAAATGTTATCAATAAAAAAAAAAATATGGTTACCTATGAAGTGAAGTAAAGTGCAAATGAGGTGGCTAATAAACTTAAAAAAGTAATCTAAGTCAGCGAGGCAAAAAGAAAAAAATGTTGAGTCCACGGATGGATAATTATTGAGTGAGACTGTGGTAATAAAAAATAATAAAATAGAAAAATTATATTTGAATGGGCTGCAAAA
This sequence comes from Yponomeuta cagnagella, assembly GCA_947310995.1. Taxonomy (NCBI): domain Eukaryota; kingdom Metazoa; phylum Arthropoda; class Insecta; order Lepidoptera; family Yponomeutidae; genus Yponomeuta; species Yponomeuta cagnagella. Next base: position 63,338 of record CAMZJW010000023.1, read on the forward strand.
ATCAAGAAAAATATTGAGTAAACTTACGAACATTTTCAGTAGGTGTAGCAGCAGGGAAGCAGAACTTGACAGCAGGCAGAAGAAGGTCTTCAGCAGGGCACAACGGCAGCAGAGCTTTAGCAGCGGTTTCACAAGTAGCTCGGAGCGACTGGACGATCGTTGAAGCACGAAGAGAAGTGATACTTTTTCGTAATATTTCAGGCGTTTTTAAAGGAAATTTTTTTGATGACAATGCACCGGTGTGTTGGACGAGGATTTTGTGCGCATGTGTGTGTACTAACACTATATAAAATATTGTACGTATTGTCTTAAAGAATTTCGTGGTTATATATTTTTTTTATATTTATCATAAGGGTGTGAGGTTAATATTAAATTGCGTATCAACATACGGTTTAGTCCCTTTATAGATCCTAGGACACTATAAAGACAAAAAGTAGTCTGGGTAGTTTCAATGTACCTATTGCTCTACAAAACTTTCGTGATACATACTTGACTACGATGCAATAAAAAATACATAATACACAAAGTAATTATACAATAATAAACCCCTTTAAATCTACCCAAGGATGACTTCAATCTAATGTAATCAAATATAGTTATTTGAGCATCCTTTATAATCAAGCTATTTAAATTACATCCATTTTAAATCCAAAAGAAATGGAAAATTAATATAATTACTACAAAACTAAACAACTAAACCATAAACCAACTAAACCTTTTACTAAACTAAGTCATATTATGTACCTACCTATTTTATGTTATATTAAATTGCAATACTCTTCATGTTTTCGGTTTTGGACGCGCTGATGGTAAAGCTGGAAGAATGTATTAATTCCTTTAACGATAATAGCATAGCCCCCGAGCGGAGCCGCAAGCCAACGCTAGTTTGATTTCGTAAGCGCATTTAGCTTGGTGCAAAAATGTAATGCGCGGGTACACAACCTACATAGAATTGCTTAGTCATGACACACGCAGTGATTGGAATATTGCTGCATGACGTTGTCATGATATGGATATGCCTTTTTTTTTTTTTTTTTTTAACAAACGTCCTTACTTCTGACATTAAACTAAATAGGTAGATATTGTTTATTGTAGTGAGAAAGCACAGAGGAAATTCAAAACATACATTCATTCACATACATTCATTGTTTACTATTAAAGAAGAATATATAAAAAATAAAAACCGGCCAAGTGCGAGTCGGACTCGCGCACCGAGGGTTCCGTACAAACCTGCAATGTCAACAACATTTTTTCACGGCTTAAAGGCAATTAGATCTAAGTATTTGATATGAATTTCAACTTGATAGCTCTACGCGTTCATGAGGAAAAAAGTAATAAGTTTATATTTATTAAAAAATATATATTTTGTAATGTAACTAAAAATTTAAGGTTTTCGGAATTTTTCCTTTATGTGTGCTATAAAACGTTGCTTCATGCCAAATTTCAAGATTCTAGGTCGACTGGAAGTACCCTTTAGGTTTTGATTCCCTTGCGAGTACTTGCGAGTTTCAAAATATGCAGCTTAAATTGCTGTTTCTTTTGATTGCGTTGACATAGAAGTTAGATTTTGTTACAGCTTAAAGGTATTATAGACCTGAGTATTTGGTATGAATTTCAATTTAATACCTCTACGCGTTTATGAGGAAATGGGTAGTAAGTTTAAAATTATTAAAAAAAAATATATTATGTGATGTAACTAAAAATTTATGGTTTTCGTAATTTTTCCTTTATCTATGCTATAAGACGTTGCTTCGTACCAAATTTCAAGATTCTGAGTTCACGGGAAGCACCCTGTAGGTTTTGATTCCCTTGCAAGTGTCGAAAATTTGCGGCATAAACGGCTGTATCTTTTGATTGCGTTGGCTTAGAAGTTTGATTTTTTCACAGCTTCAAGGGACAGTAGACCTGAGTAATTGATATAAATTTCAGCTTCATACCTCTACGCGTTCCTGAGAAAAAGGGTCTTGACAGACGGACGGACGGACGGACAGACGGACAACAAAGTGATCCTATAAGGGTTCCGTTTTTTCCTTTTGAGGTACGGAACCCTAAAAATTAACATCCTAACCTAACCTCCTATCCTAACTATTAAAAAAGGAGGAACCAGACTACATTTTATTATCTCTCGCTATTACGTTGAATTTATTGACACACGACCATTCATCAAAATCGGTTCAGCAGTTTAGGCGCTACAGTGGAACATTCATTATTAACACTAGCTATGCCCGCGACTTAGTTCGCGTGGTATTCGGATAAAAAGTTGCCTATATTTTAATCCTGTGCATGGTGTATCTGTGTGGCAAATCCGTTATGAGTCAAAGAGGAACAAACATCTCTCCATCCATCCATCTTCACAAACTTTCGCATTTATATTATTAGTAGTAATACACTGCATTAGCCTTCCTTCGGACCGTGCCATACATGGATAAAAATGGAATATCCATATCATGTTAGCATGAAATTAAACAATACAAGGTGGTATAAAATTAACGGTGGTCGCGAAAAGCGAAATCCATGATACGATTACTAATGGTATTGTATGCTTTTACGATCCTTTAATACTTTGAACTTTAGATTCTAAGTACTTATCATACTGAGCAACTTAAAAACCTATTTAGAGGCTAAAAATTCCACCCATGCCGGGACTTGAACCGGTATAAATAAATTAAAATAAAATGGTTTAAATAGGTTTTTAAATTGTCCTTAGCACGGGTTAGTGCAACAAAAAGAATATAATACTGAGCAACCTGAATTTTTTTTTCATAGAGTAGTATAATTTGAAATTTAGTAGCTATCTATCTGAATATATTTCTATTTCTACGAATCCTGAAAATTATAAGAACTAAAATATTCTCAGTACCTACTTAGTTTATAGTGAATAGAATGTAGGTTGATTGATAGATAACCAAATCAACACTCTACGCATATAAACAACATTAATTAATTTTGCAGATTTTTGAGTTAAAGTACACCATGTATAATAGGAAATTGATGAATAAGCAGACTGCAGCTTTATTTTAAGTGTTAAATATATTAATATTTTAGTCATATCTGCAATTATTTTTTAACTTGTGTATGTGAGCGCTGGCGGATGTGATTGCGTTATGTAGGTTACATGTGTCGAGTGTGACCCATGAAAATGTTTAGCAGGTAGGTACCTACCTACATGATCCTTGATGGAAGCTAGGATTATAGATTAGACCTAATACAGGTTATAGATTAGATTCCTGCAGCAAGGGAATCTTCTTTGTTCATATTTTATATGTTATACTTGGCAAGTAAACTTAGTTGGTTCCGCACGTAGATAGATAGATAGAGAACACTTTATTGCACATAAAAATGGAAATTACACAGATATTGTAAATGTGTTTCCTTGCGCTAGGTCGACTAAACTGAGAGAATGGTAAAAGTACTAGGCAAGCCTCTATTGTTTGCATGGTTACTATTCGGACCCCTAATGTTCCCTTTTAATTATGCCGAGAAATTGTTTGAACAGACATTTATGAACCCACCTCTAATTTTACTTTGTCATCGCTAGTTAGCATCGATCATTGCCAACGGGACGGTGCGTTAAAGAGGGCTTTGGGATTTTATCAATCGATCTAGTTCATCGTCGTGTGGAAATATGGTGAGCCAGAATGCTCAATACCTGGATGGAATGATTATAACACGACGAACAAATCTAAAATCTTTCGTCGTTGTAGTATTTAAGAAAAAAATAATAATAATAACTCCCGGAAAATTTTTTGTTTAACTTCGTAATTATTGTCCGCAACAGGAATTATCGACTTGACCAACGTAGTTATTGGGCATGTTGGATCGCCTTTTTTTGGCATCGAGTGAACGGCGGAGCCATGAGCGTGATGTTGAAAAATGGTGATCCAGAATGCCCAATAACTACCTACTCCAGACTGCTGATAAACAATCATTTGAGGGCTCTCTTCAACTTTGAACCCATTGTCAAAGAGTCCTTCAAATCCCTGCGCTACATGATTGATTACTTCTCAAAAAATCTTCAAGCTCTCAATGCCTTAAACTGATCATTGGGATACTCTTATAATATTCATGATGGTGTCAAAGCTAGATGGTGCTACTTGTAGAAAGTGGGAGGAGCACAAGGGTAGTGTTGATGGTACTTCCTCTTTAAAAGATTTTATTGATTTTCTCCGTCACCGTGCTGACATGCTAGAAACATTACAATGTAATAAAGGCTCTAGGCCCACTGAAACGAAAACTGAAAGAAAACCCTTTATTAAATCTGCCTTTGTGGCAAACTCAAGTCTGGCTACTTGGTTGATCTGTCCTAAAGATCACCTTGTATACAAGTGTGATAAATTTAAGTCAATGTCTTTAGAAGAGCGATTTGGATGAAGTCTCGAAGCACAAGCTGTGCCTTAACTGCCTTCGTCCAGGCCATTTTGCTACCAACTGTAGGCACACTCCTTGCAAAATCTGTAAAACAAAACATAATTTGTTATTGCATAAGCAACACTCTTCTCACTTACCTACGGGTAATGAACTTGGTACCTCTGCTTCAGTGCCTACTCAGGGAGTTGTACCTACTCACTTATCTGCTGTCACTATGCAGGCTCCAACTCGCGACCCACAGGTACGCAACAACTGTGGCTGGGCCTCTACTGAAGATCAACAGGCCAATCTCAACTGTAGTCGGGCACCTACTCACGATCTACAGTCCCATCTCAACTGCGGGCCGGCCCCTACTCAAGATTTACAGGCCCATCCCAACTGCGGTCGGGCCCCTACTCACGATCTGCATGTCCATTCTACTGGCATGATGGCTCCTACTGCCGATGTGCAGGCTCCTACTACTGATTCTACTTCCTTGTCTGTGGTGACACCCGGACAAGTCCTTTTGTGCACTGCTGAAGTGGAGTTGCTTGATAAAAGAACTAACAAAACTCACCGTGTGCGGGCTCTCCTGGACAATGGATCTCAATCTTCCTTCATATCTGAAAAAATACAAAAAAGATTAAATCTCTCTTGTTCTGACAATACGATGTCTATCGCTGGTCTAAATAATAAAGTGACTAATACTACTCAAACTTGCGATGTGACTCTGAAGTCACGCCTCAACTCTTACGAATTCAAGGTTTCTTGTGTGGTGATACCGCACATTACTGGAATGCTACCTAGTGTAACGGTAGATCCTTCGAGACTGAACCTGCCTCGTCTTGAACTGGCAGACCCAAGTTTCTATCGCCCCTCATATATAGATATCTTACTGGGTGCGGATATCTTTTGGGATATCATAGCCTCAAAACAGGTAAAACTTTGCAAAAATCTGCCCACTTTACAAGAGTCAAAGTTTGGTTGGCTAGTATCCGGGCCAACTGGGCAAGGCCTTGTGTCTCGTACTAACTCTTACTTCTGCCAAGAGATAAAGGACTCTGTGGCAAGATTTTGGGAACTCGAAGATGTTCCCTTTTCTCCATCTAAACTAAAGCTCTCTAAGGAGGAAGAGCACTGTGAAACTCATTTTGCTACACATACTACCCGTCTAGAGGACGGTCGCTTCTCAGTCGAGATTCCCTTTAGCGAGCCTCCCGAAGATGCTCTCGGTGACTCTTATCAATACGCTAAGAAGCATTTCTATAACTTAGAAAGGAAACTTGCAAAATGCGATATTAAACCGGACTATGCAAATTTCATTGAAGAATAAGAACAGTTAGGACATCTAACTAACTTGGGTCTGATAAAGGATGACAACCTCAGCTACTACATCCCTCATCATCCTGTCATTCGCCAAAACAGCGAAACTACTCGACTTAGAGTAGTCTTTGACGCTTCTTGCAAGACTACTTCTGGAAAGTCACTTAATGACGTTCAACTTGTTGGGCTAGTGGTCCAAAATGATCTGATGACGATACTACTTCGCTTTCATCAGTATGCTTACGTAGTAATAGCTGACATTGAAAAAATGTACAGACAGGTTTCGGTAGATAAATCTCAACGTCACCTGCAACGAATCCTCTGGAGGCAAGAAGAGAATCAGCCTCTCAACGTCTTGCAACTGAACACCCTAACTTATGGGACAGCTTCAGCCCCTTATCTTAGTACTAGATGTCTAGTACAACTCGCACCTGAATGTACGGATGAAGCTGTCGCCAATACCTTAAAGAATGACTTCTACGTTGATGACCTCAACACTGGTTCAAATTCTAAATATGCCTTAAAGGCTACTATCAAAGGAGTTACTGAAAAGCTCAATGAAGGCTGCTTTCTGCTGCGGAAATTCCGCACTAATTCTCCCGACATTCTTGACGATATTCCTTCTATTAACCAATCCTAAGACTTCAGCAAGGAATCCTCTGTGCTAGGGTTAAAATGGGCACCCAATTCTGATACCTTGAGCTTTTCTGTCGACGCCCAAGACATTGCTAAAGTTACGAAGCGCTCTATCCTGTCAAACTCGTGCAAGATCTTTGACCCGCTTGGCCTTCTGTCAGCTTGCACGATATTTCATAAAATTATTCTACAGAAACTGTGGTTAAATAAATTAGATTGGGATGACAATCTGCCTGATGAGATCAGGAACTCTTGGCTAGACTTTTATAATGATACTAAACACTTTCAAAACATTGAAATACCGAGGTATACCCTTTGCGAAGCTCCCACTGAAATAGAAATCTGCTTTACTGACGCGTCCCAAGACGCTTATGGCGCATGTATTTACTTAAAATCTACCAATGCCAAAGGCACACAATCTGTCAATCTGTTGTGCGCCAAAACTAAGGTCAGCCCATTAAAAGCTGAAACTATACCACGCCTAGAACTACTGGGAGCACTGCTTGGATCAAAACTTTATGCCAAGGTTTTGCAATCGCTGAAAATTGCGGTTTCTCGTTCTGTCTTTTGAACGGACTAAACTATAGTTTTAGGATGGTTACACACTGAACCCAAAATTCTTAATACTTACGTGTCTAACCGGGTTGAACAAATTCGAGATCTTACTGATAAAAACGCATGGCAACACGTACCTACTGAATTGAATCCAGCCGACATGGCTTCTAGGGGCATTCAACCACGTTGACTCTCTGGAAATGACTTTTGGTGGCACGGTCCCTCTTTCTTGTTAAAATCTGAAGATGAATGGCCCCCATCAAAATGTATTCCTCCGACGTTACCTGAAATAAAATTAAGCTTAAACACTAAAACGTTACACACTTACGAGATACCTTTCGAAAAATACTCTAAGCTTTATAAACTACAAAGAATATATGCTTATGTGTTAAGGTTCACAAAAAATGTAAAAAAGAATAAAGCTAAAGTAATTGGTGAACTTACCTGCTCTGAATTACACGACTCACTTACCTTGTTGGCCAAAGCTTCACAAAGAGAATTCTTTGCTAAAGAAATACACTCACTTAAAATTAACAAACCGTTAGATTCCAAGGCTTCTGTTCTCTCTTTAAATCCATTCTTGGACGATGACGGTGTGCTGCGCGTAGGTGGTCGAATTGACAACGCATCACACTGTCCTTATGGGAAAAAGCATCCTATTTTATTACATCCTAAACACAGATTTACTAAGCTTTTGTTCGAACGAGAACACCTTCGACTTCTTCATTGCGGTCCTCAACAACTGTTGAGCTCTATTCGCGAACAGTTCTGGCCTACTGGTGGAAAGGCTTTAGCTTCTGCTATTGTAAGATTGTGTGTTCGCTGTCAACGATTTAAAGCTAAACCTTTACACCAAATAATGGGCAACTTACCTAAACCTCGTGTAACCCCCGCTCTACCATTTGAAACTTGTGGCACCGATTTTGCTGGACCATTTCTCATACTTAACAGAAAAGGTAGAGGCGCAAGAACCTCAAAGTGCTATTTATGTATCTTTGTTTGCTTCGGCACTAAGGCTGTCCACTTGGAAGTCGTAAGCGACATGAGTACCGACGCATTTATTCTATGCTAACGTAGGTTCATTGCACGACGCGGAAAACCTCATACTATCTACTCAGACAATAGCAAAAATTTCGTAGGTGCCAGCAATGAACTGAACAGACTACTTAAGGCAAATCAAAAACCGGTCAGTGAGTTCGCGTGCAACGAAGGCATAACATTTATCTTTTCTCCCGCTTATGCACCGCATTTTGGCGGAATCTGGGAGGCTGGGGTTAAGACTGCTAAATTCCATTTAAAGCGTGTGGCTGGAAACACTGGTCTAGTCTTCGAAGAGTTGTACACTTTATTCGCACAGATAGAGGCAATCATGAATTCGCGTCCTTTGACATCTATGTCCAATGACCCATCGGACTTGTTGCCACTCACACCTGGGCACTTTCTTGTGGGCCGACCCTTGACATCACTGCCGTCGCCAGTGTCAGATCGAGTCAAACTCACTCGCTATCAACTCATCGAGAGGCTGAGACGATACTTCTGGACCCGATGGACAAAGGATTACTTATCTTCTCTGCAACAGCGTACCAAATGGAAAATTCAAAGGCGTAATCTTCAACCAGGTCCTGGTCATGGATGCTCGCTTGCCACCACTGAAATGGCTGCTCGGTCGCATAACCAGGCTATATCCAGGCGCCGACGGACTATGCAGAGTAGCCGACGTTACTACTGAAGGAGGAGTTGTTCGACGAGCGCTCTCCAAGCTCTGTGCCTTGGAAGGCATTATAGAATCCCATGAGCTCCTTGGGCAGCAAGCTCCCAAGGGGGGGAGGATGTTGGGATTTCCCAATAACCATGGGCTAGCAACACACCCGGGGGCGACGGCGGGGTCTGAGGAGAAGAGGGGGTGCGCGCCCGCGCCGCGTTGCAGGCCGGTCGCGCCACTCGGGAAAACGCTGCTCCGTCAGAAGCACGCGTGTTGCGTTGACTTTTTGTTTTACTCTACTGAACAATACCTACTGATTCGTGGAATTCCATTTTCTCAGATACTTTGAGTACCATTTTCCTGTTAAATCAGGAGAGGGGCAAATGACATTAGACATCTTTATGTCTATTACTAACCAACACCTGAGAGGCTAGGAAGTAGTTCGGAGACTATCTGAGGGACAGGGAGGTGGTGTACCAGGGCCGAGACGGAGGCATCCACCGCCGATTGATGAGATGCGGTGTTCCACAGGGATCGGTCTTGGGACCGCTCCTGTGGAACATCGGATATGACTGGGTTTTGCGAGGCGTTCTGTTGCGTGGGTTGCATCTTGTATGCTACGCCAATGACACCCTCGTAACGGCGCGGGGGAGAGACTTTGAGGAGGCAGCCCGTCTGGCCTCCGTTGGTGCCACGCATGTGGTCGGCCGCATTGAGCTGCTTGGTCTCAGGGTGGCCTTAAGCAAGACCGAAGCAATTTGCTTCCACGGCCGTCGAAGAGCGCCTCCCTCGGGCTCTGGTGTGAGGGTGGGCGATGTCCACGTCGAGGTCAAGTCAACGATGAAATATCTGGGCTTGGTCCTCGACAGCCGGTGGAATTTCGAGGAGCATTTTAAGCGACTGGCGCCAAAACTAATTGGCACAGCGTCTGCCCTCGGAAGGCTTCTACCGAACACCTGTCGCCGACTTTACACCGGCGTCGTGAGGTCGATGGCACTCTACGGTGCACCCGTCTGGGCGGACGCTCTGAACGCCCGCAACATCGCTCAGCTGCACCGGCCGCAGCGAGTGATGGCGGTCAGAGCGATACGCGGATACCGGACGGTATCGCACGAGGCGGCGTGCGTGTTGGCGGGCTCGGTACCTTGGGACCTTGACGCTCAATTGCTGGCGGCAGTCTACTGTCGACGCACGGAGGCACGTCGTCGGGGTGTCTTCCCAACACCTGAGGAGGAGCAGCGATGGAGGAGGGAGGCACGTCGCAATCTCCTGCGGCAGTGGCAAGGGCGGCTCCAGGAGCCTAGGGCGGGCACGCGGACCGTGGAGGCGGTTCGTCCTCTTCTAAAGAAGTGGGTGGACCGTCGACACGGCTCGCTCACCTTCCGGCTGGTGCAGATGCTTTCAGGACACGGCTGTTTTGGAAGGTATCTGTGCCATATAGCCGGAAGAGAGACGTCTGCGGCGTGTCACCATTGCAATAGCGATGAAGACACGTCGCAGCACACCTTGGAGGCCTGCCCGGCATGGGCGCGGGAGAGGGCAAAGATGCTGCGGGGAGACGCCCTGTGGCAGGCAGTGGTGTCCTTTTGCGAGGACGTCATCTCGCAGAAGGAGGCGGCGGAGCGGCTGAGGGAAGACGACCCTTCGTCTCAGCCGATCCGCCGCAGGAGGACGGGACGGAGAAGGAGGGTGTATGCCCACCTTCTTCCGCCATCGTGAGGACTTGCGGATTGGGGAATCCGGCCTCACGGAGCGGAGCGGAATGCTACTTTTTCCTAGCATTGCGCTCATAGTGGAGGATAATGGGTAATGGAGGGGTCCACCAGGACTGACGCTGGCGCGGTTGCGGAAGAATGCAAAAGCGTTCCCGCGACCGCGCCACAAGGCGTGAGATGGAACACCATGGGGTTTTAGCCGGTAAGAGTCCGGCATAACCCTGCCGCCATCCCCAGCGGCAGGGTATCCATGAGGATTTCCCCATGTAAAAAAAAAAAAAAAAGGAAGTAGCTGGGTGTGCAAGAATTCAAATAGATTCGCAAGTCTTCAAGATCACACAGAATCTCAAGAAGCAGTTTATTTTTAGTGAGCACATGTTTTAAAGATATTTTGGGAATTCCACAGTTAACTCGGAAAAAAATGAAAGAAGAAATAATAAATGTATTTGGCTAATATCTTCATTAGTAATACTATCGGCGATTAATAGTTTTATAGCACAGGAACGTCCTTTTTATATAAACCTTTTTTGCACATATTTCTTCTTTGTAATACTGGTATTAAAAATAATTTGTCACGAAACCGTCTCTTTAATAACGAATACATTAATAGGGTTACACCATTCTTTCTAAAATTAAGAAGCTGAAGCTAATAAGGCCGCCAATTGTACTGTACTATATTATTGTTAAATTCTCATATGTAATTCCTGGTGTACATACAATAAAGAATATTCTTTCTATCTATCTAATAAGCTCCGCTGTTCATTATTAACTAGGTTTGATAAATTATGTCTCTATTTATATTCTATCCCATTATTGATCAGCGACAGTAATACAGTAATAGACTGGAAACTAAAGGCATACTTTCTGCTTTTCTCCTTGCTTCTACCAATTATACAAATACAAGACTACACACAACAACCATGCACCTATTTATAATATTTATTTGCAACATCCAAAACAATATAATATGCATTCGAATACACGTACAGACGATAACTATTCAAAGAAGTTTTCAAATAACTACCTAATATTTACAACGGTTACTCATATAATTTTACTTGTACATTATTTAACTGAATTGACTTTCCATGGAGTCTAAAACGAAGTTTATTAAATTGGGGCTATACAATGCTGGTTCGCTGAATACAGGTCATGATGACTTTCTTATGGCAATGGACAGATATTCGGCCGACATAGTTGCCATCAACGAGACATGGTTGAGAGAGGGTCAGGAGGCTTGTGCGCCCGCGCCGCCGGGCTATCGACTACGGTGCATTCCACGTCCGCTGCACATGCGTGGAGGCCGGGGTGGCGGAGTAGGGTTTTATATAAGTGACAATATACGAGTCCGATACATGAAAAATGTAGATGCTTCAATTGAACAAATGTGGATCTCTACAAGAGTAAATGGGTATGGGCTGGTGATAGGCACTGCTTATAGACCACAGTGGATGAATATTGACACTTTCATTGATGTTTTAACTGACTCAGTCACAAGGTTCTCGTATTTCGATTATATAGTGTTACTAGGAGATTTTAACGTAAACATGCTTGAGTCGTCAGACTGCAAAACAATTAAATTCAGCCAGTTCTTACATTCAATGGATCTTAATCAAGTAGTTAATGAATACACGCACTGCACCACTGAATCAGAGTCATTGATTGATTTGGTGTGCACTAACGGTCAGGTTCGCGAAGTATTAGTGACTAATATTACGGGATCTTCCGGTCACTCTATGATTAATGTTACACTGGCCCTAAAAAAACTCAAAGTCCCACCAAAAATAATTGTGTACAGGCCTCTAGCAGATTTGGATTTGGACAGTTTTAACAGATGTCTGTGTGATGTCGACTGGGAGAGTATATGTAGACTGGACTCCGTTGATGCTATGACCGCCAAATTTAGCACAGAACTTAAAGTTGTCTTCGACAGACATGCGCCAGTAAGAACGATAAGAACTAGAAATAGACGGTCGTTACCATGGATAACAAATATGTTGAAATTCATGATCGGATTACGTGATGAGGCTCGCGTGAAATATCGGCAAACAAAACTGGATTCTCACAAGAAATATTATATAGAACTTAAGTCATTGGTCAAACAGAGCTTATATAGTGAAAAACGTGCCTATTTTAACCATTGTGTGAACTCTAATGTTAGTGATAGCAAAATGTTCTGGAAAAATATGAAGAAGAAAATATTAACAGATCCAAGTAAAACTGAGTTCCTTCCAGACTGTTTTAGAGATCCTAATAAAATTAATGAGCACTTTTTAGATATCCCTGCAAGTGACACAGTCCCTCTCTCGGAGATTGACGCATTTTACTGTAAGAGATACGGTTCTGCGACATTTACATTACAATCAGTTAGTGAATCCGATGTCTTAAAATACATTACGTCTATCACGTCGGGTGCTACAGGTAGTGACGGAATCGGGAGGGAAATGATAATGCTGACACTTCCAAAAACATTAAAGGTAATTACAGCTATTGTCAATAAATCTATTTTATCTGGAACAGTTCCGATTCAATGGAAGAATGCAGTGGTGACTCCCTTGCCAAAGGTCGAACAACCTAGGGAACCTAAAGATCTTAGACCAATCAGTATTCTCCCGTTTTTGTCTAAGATACTGGAAAAGGCGGTATACTATCAATTATTGGACTACATGGAGAGTTATAATGTACTGCCATCACGGCAATCAGGTTTTCGAAGAGGTCGTGGTACTGTAACTGCATTGCTTGATGTCACCGACAACATACTTGCAGATCAGGATGCTGGACGAGGTACGGTCCTAACTCTGTTAGATTTCTCAAGAGCTTTTGATAGTGTTAATATCCCTCTCTTGCTATCGAAACTAGTATATTATGGTCTGGATCAACACGCTATAAAGTGGCTCGGTAGTTATCTGAGTGACCGCTACCAATCCGTAAAGCTTCGAAGGAGTGATGGTGTAGATCTTGTCTCCCCTCCCAAACTTGTTAGCCGCGGTGTTCCGCAAGGTTCTATACTTGGCCCCCTCCTCTATACAGTGTACTGTGTGGATCTTGTCAGGGTTATAGAGAATAGCATGTATCATCAGTATGCAGACGACCTGCAAGTATACATAGCTGAAGTTCCAGACAGGATGCCACAGGCATTGAAAAAAATGAATGAGGACTTGGACAGGATAGCCGAATGGTCCGAGAGGAACGCACTCATATTGAATCCTAATAAAACCAAATACATGGTACTGGGTACGAAGACACAAATCAAAAGGATCATTAACGGTTCACCTAGTTTACAGATACTAGGAAAAAATATTGATCGTGTTGAGCATGTAAAGAATTTGGGCGTTGTTATGGACAGTGAACTGCGTTTTGAGACTCATATTGCAAGCCTTGTGAAGAACTGCTTTTACAGATTAAAAATTCTGTACAAAATTCGTAACTTACTAAGTGAAAAAACACGTATGACTGTATGTGAGTCCCTGATTCTGTCTCGGCTCAACTATGCGGACTTGGTCTATGGGCCACGACTGTTATGCAAATCTCAACGACTAATACAGCGGGTACAGAACGCCTGCTGCAGATATTGCTTTGACATGCCTCCTCGTAGTCACGTGACTCCATATCTCAACGAAGCATCTATGCTAAATATGGCTTCGCGTAGGCTTTTGCATCTTGCCTCGCTTATGTTTGACGTTATCCACTATAAATGTCCAGAATATCTTTATCAGAAACTGAAGTTTTCTCAATTTGCGTCTGCGCATCACAGATCAGCACGGCAGCCACTTGAGGTCCACAAACACCGCACAGCAGCTTTCACTGGCAGTTTCCGCTACCACGCAACCAAGTGCTGGAACAATATTCCTCCACCCATAAGGCAAATACCAGTGAAAATTACTTTTAAAAAACATTTTAAAGCTTACATGCTTGATCTACAAAAACTGGGAGTTCCTAAGCTTTTGACGTAGGTGGCGGTTTCATGTCACCAAAGTGTTTATATCACACACTTAACAACCATACACATTCATACACACACATACACACGTAACTATTTGTAAGAATTTTAATATTATATACAGTGAGCGTTTCTTAAATTGTCACACAATTTTTGCCTAAAATGTTTTTTGGACCGGTCTTTGTATTTTAGTGTATTCAATTCAATTCAAATATTTTTATTCATTATAAAAACAGAATGTTTACTTAATGAACGTCAAAGTTGTTAGTTTCACAATTAATGGATTATGTGGAGAAGAAGCTAACAAAGAAACACCATATTTATTCTTTTCAAAACACGTTTCAACTTAATTAACAGAGTTTTCAATTTAAGGTATTAGTCATGAATGTGTTGAACACTGGTCACAATCGTCCTGTAATTAATATTAATCTACTGTTTAATGCCAAGCATCTTTGTCTTCTAAATAGTCCTTGATGTTATAGTAAGCCTTTTTGCACAGAATGTGCTTAACACATTTTTTATTTTTTTATTTTTATTTTTTTTTAAACCGCATTGGAGGAAACTGTAATATGTCTTGAGGAATTTTGTTGTAGAACCTTATACAGTGCCCCATAAAGGATGTCTCAGCTTTAGCAAGTCTAAATCGTGGAAATGACAATTTATGTTTATTTCTAGTATTAACATTGTGGTGGCCACCAACATTTTCGAATTCTTTGATATTTTTTTTTTTTTTTTTTCTAACGTACATAGTAATATTTTCACATAATATTTTCATAAATGTTGTTACCGATACAAATGTCGAACTATAACTTCTTGGCAATAATAAATACGCATGATGCGCGCGTGTGCGTGCGCGTCGCTATGTGGGTGACAGCGGCATCCCCACGCCGCACCACTTCGGTCGGCCATTGGTCAGTCTAAT
This sequence comes from Yponomeuta cagnagella, assembly GCA_947310995.1. Taxonomy (NCBI): domain Eukaryota; kingdom Metazoa; phylum Arthropoda; class Insecta; order Lepidoptera; family Yponomeutidae; genus Yponomeuta; species Yponomeuta cagnagella. The sequence continues at coordinate 78,478 of CAMZJW010000023.1, forward strand.
ACAGCGCACCCTAGCGACACGCACGCCCAAGCTCACTTTTGTCAGTTTTTAAATCCAACGTCTTCTGCCTTACTTTCTTCATACCCATCTTCTCAATAATTCAATCGCAACCCGCACATCGCCAACAAAAGCTGGTCCTTCGAGCCGGATCACGATCGGAACCGAGAAGACGCGTCGTTATGATTCATAGTCCACTACGCAACAAAATGGTGAAAACACGTAGTGCATTGCTCAAGGAGCAAATGGATGAACCAAGGACGGCGGCTGAGGAAGGACCACTGAAGACACACTCTGAAATTGTGGATACTAAAAAACCCGAGCCATCAAAACCGAACGAGGGTAGCGTCAAAACTGAACCCGCACCGAAGGCTTCGTCGTCACACAAAGTTTCCTCCTTATCGTCGATCGCAGCGCGAAAAAAGGCTATCGAACTAAAGGCCGCTGAGGAAAAGGCGAAGATCGAACTGGCTCTTATCGATGCAAGACTCGCCGCGGACATCGCCGCACTCGAAGATGAAGCTCGCTCCAGCAGAGGAAGTGTCAGTTCTGTGGGAAACTATGAACAACGAGTGAATAACTGGTTGCAGCAAAGTGCTATCCGTAAAAAACCTGAAAAAGAAGTGAAAAACGTTACAAATGAGAAATATATTGATACCTACCCGCAACTGCGCGATACCAACAAACTAAACGGGGGCTCGTCTCACGGCGGCGGCGGCGATAACGATCATGGCCCAGGCACGGTCGCCCCACGCAACATCACAGTAAAAGATACCCCGCAGCGAAATACAGAACATCCTGCAGTCGGTTATGGTGAACTTTTGTCTCGTCTCGCAACATCCAAAGATTTGCCTTCCTACTATGGCGATCCACTGGAGTGGATGCAGTTTAAACAAGCTTACATCGAATCCACTACAATGTGTAATTATAACGACACCGAGAATATGTGGCGACTTCGCAAGTGCTTAAAAGGGGAGGCAAAGGAAGCCGTGTCGTCACTACTGATGGGCGCAGTCACTCCGAGCGTCATCATAGAAACCCTAGAGTTACAATTTGGCAGACCCGAGACGGTAATCACTAAAATTGCCGCACAATTAAAAAAGATGCACCCTTTACCGCAAGCTTATCACACTCAAATAGTAAACTTCGCTATAAAAATAAAAAACTGTGCTACAGCTGCTCGTGCGATGGACGCTATGTACCTAAACAGTCCGGAGTTGGTCACCACAGTGCTATCAAAGTTGCCGAGTGCCCTCATCACCAAGTGGGCGGACTACCTCTTCGACCATCGATGCGAAAATAAACCGAAGATGGAACTATTAGCGGATTTTCTGTTTTGCGAAGCCACCAAAACAGCAACAGCCGGTGTCAGCTACATCAACGTGCAAAATAACGAAGTTTATAAAAAACCTTATATTTCGCATCCTCGTGCGCTAGTAGTGAGTGAAGAGAATAGCAATTGCAAGTTCTGTCGCAAACATCAGCACCCACTGACCGAGTGCAAGCTTTTCAAACGAGCTATGCGACGCGACAGATGGAGATTCGTAAAATCGCAACGATTGTGTTATCAGTGCTTATCATCAAAACACGACAGAGAAGCGTGCAGCGCACCGCTATGTGATGTGTGTAAACTACCCCATCATAAGTTACTCCACTGGCAAAAATCAACAACCGCAGCGACGGGCAGTCAGCCACTAGTGTCCGAGCCTGAAGAAATCGTTACGAACACAACTTCAACAAATAATCCCATTGTGTTGCTGAAAACTATCAAAGTGTATGTAAACGGTCCCAATGGCACTATACCTACGCACGCACTACTCGACGACGGCGCCACGGTCACCTTGATATCCTCTGAGCTGGCCGAACGCGCGGGACTGCACGGCGAAAAACACACAATGAGATTACGAGGAGCCTTAAATACCGGAGAGGTAACATGCACCAGTGAACGTGTCGAATTCTCCTTATCAACAAAGTCAGGTGAAAAACACGAAATAACAGCCCGCAGAATTGACGAGTTACACTTGCCCACCCAGAGTAACGTCAACATTTCCGAGTTTGACCACTTGCGAGACTTACAAGACTGCCTATACTGTGGCGAGAGTGAAATAAAACCACAGCTCTTGATTGGGCAGGACAACTTCCACTTACTCGTACCCCTTGAGGTCATAATGGGCAAGAAAAATCAACCCCATGCTACTCACACACCGCTGGGTTGGTGCATCCACGGCTCCGTATGCGCCTTATCATGTGACGTCACGCCGTCAGCTGCTCGCGCTACCTGCCCCGCTGATGAATCATCCGACGTACTGTTCCTAACTACAAACTCCGTGTCGACGCGAGAGCCCGAGTCAGACTTACTGTTACATGAACAAGTCCGACGCTACTTCGATTTTGAAGCTATCGGAATTTCACTAACTCCACGTGAAAATAAACTAGAACAACAAGCCTTATCTACTCTAAACAAAACCATAAAGTTATCCGAAAATCAATGGGAAGTTGGATTGCCTTGGAAAGACGAAAACGCAACAATGCAAGAATCATTCAACTGCGCCGCAAAAAGACTTCGAAACGTTGAGAAGAAGATGTCAATGAGCCACGAATACGCTGAACGTTATCGCGACCGTGTCAACCATCTTTTTGATAACAATTATGCCCGTGAAGTAAACGACGATGAGTCACCCATACGGGAGTGGTACTTACCACATTTTGGAGTAGATAACCCCAAGAAGAAAAAACTACGTCTTGTGTTCGATGCAGCAGCCAAGTCACACGGACACTCATTAAACGATTACCTACTCCAGGGACCCGATCTATATCAGTCTTTATTGGGAATAATGTTCAGATTTCGAGAGAAACCCATTGGTATAATTGGAGATATCAAAGATATGTTTTTAAGAATAAAGATACGACCAGAAGATCAGCATGCTCTTCAATTCCTGTGGAGAGATCAAAACAGTTCGAAACCGATGAAAAAATACGCTATGACGTCATTGATATTTGGCGCCAACTGCTCACCCTTCATTGCGCAATTCGTCAAAAACAAAAACGCTCAAAGGTTTGAAAAAGAGATGCCAGAGGCTGTGGACGCGATCCTGACATCACACTACATGGACGACTACATCCAAAGCCACAACGACGAAAAAAGTGCTATAAAGATCATTCGAGAAATCACCTACATTCATAAACAAGGCGGCTTCGAAATACGTAATTGGGTCAGTAATAACACAACCGTACTGATGACCATGCCAAAAGCAACCTTATGCAACGACGCAGTATGGTTGAAATTAGAAAATCACGCCGAGAGGGCACTTGGGATGTTATGGTTCCCATCCAGCGACTCCTTCGGATTCGATCTATCGCTCGAACGCATACCTAAAGAGATTCTCGACCTAAGTAAAACTCCGACGAAAAGAGAAGTTCTTAAGATCACAATGTCTATCTTCGATATCTACGGTCTGCTCGCTCCATTCCTTATCACTGCAAAAATAATTCTACAGGAAATATGGAAAAACAACACCACCTGGGATGACGTCATACCGAGCTCATTAGCAAACTCGTTTAGAGAATGGATATTGCAACTTGAATCGATCAAAGATATTCGCATTCCAAGATGGTACTTCCGTAGTCAGTCAGAAGGTTCAAAATCGTTCGACAGCAATAAAATATTGCAACTTCACATTTTTTGCGACGCGTCCTTATCAGCTTACGCCGCGGTAGCTTACTGGAGATTGACAACAAAAGATGAAACCGATATTTCTGTTGCATTTATCGGAAGTAAATGCCGTATCGCACCCGTGAAACCTACCTCTGTTCCCCGCTTAGAGCTACAGGCTGCTCTCATTGGATGCCGATTAGCCAGAACAATCGAGATTGAGCATAAACTAAAAGCTGACGAGAAATATTATTGGACAGATTCAACCACGGTTCTACACTGGATACGCAATGAATGTAGAACGTATAAAACCTTTATCGCTAACCGATTAGGTGAAATAGACAACTTGTCTTCTATCGCAGAGTGGCACTATGTACCCACCGCCATGAACATCGCCGACGCTGCAACAAAGAAAAATAATTACAGCCTAACCAACAACTGTGAATGGTTCCGCGGGCCATCCTTTCTCCACCAAACCTCCCAGCACTGGCCGATGATGGAACCTGAAACAAAAACAAAAATAGATGAAAACACGTTAGAAAAGATTCACACTGTATCTGATACAAAACAAAGATGTATGTACTTACCTGTACCGCAGCCCGATCGGTTTTCGTCTTGGATGAGATTGCTGCGCACTATGGCTACTGTACTTTTGTTTATAAAAAAGCTGAAAAATGTGAAAAGTAAAAATAACGAACATCACTCACTCGATTGCACTTTAATGAAGCAAGCCGAAATAATTCTATTGCGTCACGTACAACTGGAATCCTACGCAAACGAAATAGAATGCCTGAAAGAAAGAAGAAGTATTAGTAAAGACAGTAAATTAAAAACTTTAACACCTTACCTGGATAGCGACGGACTTCTTCGTGTGGGCGGGAGAATTAATGCCGTTAAACAAGTTGAGAGTGACGTCAGAGCTCCAGTAATCCTCGACGGACAACACCACGTCACCCGACTGATAGTGAAGCATTACCATTGCAACGCAGCGCACGCCAATAACGAAACTGTAATAGGGAGGCTGCGACAACGCTACTGGGTCACGCGACTTCGGCCGACCGTCAGAACAGTTGCCTCAAAATGTTTACTTTGCCGAATCCGAAAAGCACAACCTGTACCACCGCGTCTTGGTGACCTGCCAGAAGCGAGGTTAATGCACCACTGCAGGCCCTTCACGTGCACAGGCGTCGACCTTTTTGGACCAATGGATATAACAGTTGGGCGGCGACACGAGAAACGTTACGGCGTTTTATTTACTTGTCTCACTGTACGAGCTATTCACATAGAACTGGTGCCCTCCTTAACTACCGACTCCTTAATAATGGCACTCAGACGCATGGCGGCTCGGCGTGGATGGCCAAAGTACATATATTCTGACAACGGCACAAATTTCAAAGGCGCTGACGCTGAAATTAAAAAATGCATGCAAGATATCGATCAGAGCAAACTTTCAGAATTCGGAGTAAATAATGAGTTGCAGTGGCACTTTATCTCCCCTTACAGTCCTCACATGGGTGGAGCGTGGGAGCGGCTTATACGATCAGTTAAAACAGCACTGAAAGCTATACTCACTGAGCGTGCTCCTAGAGAAGAGGTTCTCCTGACCCTGCTCACTGAAGTAGAAAATCTCGTAAACAGCAGACCTCTGACACATGTGTGTGTTGAGCCCAATACCGAAGAAGCGCTCACTCCAAATCATTTTTTGCTAGGCACACCATCTGCACTACCTATACTGGGCGCCTTTGAAGACGCTGACTTATACTTACGCAAGTATTGGCGGACAGCCCAGCGACTGGCAGAAATGTTCTGGCAAAGATGGCTGAAGGAGGTACTCCCTGCACTTCTACCTCGTCACAGATGGACTCAGGAAGGGTTCCAGTTTCAAGAAGGAGATCTGGTTTTCATCGTCGATCCCAACGCTCCACGTAACACCTGGCCGAGAGGCAGAGTGGTAAAAACCCACCCAGGACAAGACGGAAGGGTGAGAGTAGTGGAGGTCAAAACCAAGACTGGTATCCAGAAACGACCTGCAACGCGTCTGGTACCACTTCCAGTCAATGATGAGTGCTGCAAGGGCAGCACTAGGGGGGAGGATGTTACCGATACAAATGTCGAACTATAACTTCTTGGCAATAATAAATACGCATGATGCGCGCGTGTGCGTGCGCGTCGCTATGTGGGTGACAGCGGCATCCCCACGCCGCACCACTTCGGTCGGCCATTGGTCAGTCTAATACAGCGCACCCTAGCGACACGCACGCCCAAGCTCACTTTTGTCAGTTTTTAAATCCAACGTCTTCTGCCTTACTTTCTTCATACCCATCTTCTCAATAATTCAATCGCAACCCGCACATCGCCAACAAATGTATTGATGTATTTAAGGTTCTTTTTCTTTGTTTGTGCCGTAAATGGTAACCACTGAAAACCAGCGTCGTGGTCGCTACCGGCCACGGCATGATGCTGAGTGGAGACCAATTTGGTGCCAAATCTAACCCAACTGTTGATCTGAATTTGTATTGTAATAGATATTAAGATTTGAGTATCAAATAAATAATTTACTTACTTACTTACTTACTTACAATTGATTCACTTTATTTATACAAAAAATACAAATACAAGAAGATTTATTCAGTCAAGTAATTTATGACTATGTTTCGCAATTAACGAACGAAGTCAGGAAAATTATCCAAGAAGAACTCGAAAGTCACACGCTTAAGCTTATGGTCAGGATCAACAAGGTGTTTGATGAAAAACTGAAGGAGATTAGGGAGGAGATGGATAAGATTGCATCGGCGATGAATCTCATTGACGCGAAGTATGATTCATTCAAAACGCAATTTGAATCACAGTCGATGGTAATCACGGAACTCAAGAAAGACAATATGGTTCTTAAGACTACCGTATCTGATCTCAGCAATCGACTGGCACTGGCGGAACAGTTTGCTCGTTCGGATAATTTAGAGATCCAATGTGTTCCTGAGCACAAGGCCGAAAACGTCACTCAGTTAAGCAAAATTACATCTTGCAATTTAAAGGAAACTGACATTCACCACTGCACGCGAATTGCCAAACTGAACACAGAAAGTAACAGGTCCCGCTCCATTGTGGTTCAACTCGCTACTCCACGCATAAGAGACTCTCTTTTGGCTTCAGTGATTCAATTCAATAAAGCGCATCCCCAGGACAAGCTTAGCTCTGCCCATTTAGGAATAGGCGGGGACAAAAAGTCTGTATACGTCGTGGAACATCTTACGATCGCCAACAAAGCTTTGCATGCTGCCGCTAGAGCAAAAGCGAGAGAGCTCGGCTACAAATCGTCGTGATCGTCGAACAAAGACGGATGTGCAAACTGCTTAGTTTCCAGGAGAGCGTTTTGAAGTTTCAAAACAGGTTTTTTTGAGACTACCAAAAATCCACTTAGCCATTTGACTTAAAATTTTGCAATATAATAAATATCTACATCTTTTTTTATATCAACTACAAAATAATCTCCTAAAATGCTTAGTTTTTTCAGAAAATCACATAAGTCAATTTTCTATGGACATTTCGGGTATATATGTGATAATCCGTCGTTGTTCTACGCTTTCTTTCTATCTATCCTTTGACCTAAGTACTTTTGAGTCCATATTCTACGGAACTTTTGCAAGAATTTTTGTCGCATGTTGAAGAAAAAATATAGAGGAACTAAATAAAATACCATTTTTATTCATACAAAGAAACATCTTCCACTTTTATTCAATAACAACTTGGCAAAAATAATATCTATCTCTAAAGAATCCTAAATTATTGTCAACAGACAAACCGTAAACTATAATTATTATTATCTCCTCCATAACAGTTAACAGGTAGGTAACTAGAAGGACAATAATACAACTTTAATACTTAATTAGGGTGTTATCCGTAGAAAAAAATTGTGTATCAAAATAATAACAGTTCTCTTACATGCGAAACAGTCTCAATTTTCACTTACATAACTATTTATAACACATCTTTGTACGTTGTAGTCTTATAGGTAACAATTTCAGTCTCAAGTTTAACTTAAAACATTTTTCCATCATAAAAGTACTTTAATAGGTAACACAATAAAATTATTTTAACCTTTTTTAATCTACAGCAGACTGTTCCAAAATTATCACATTTTCTGCTTTAAGCCGTCTTATATTAAATAGCTCTATCTCTACTCATCAGAATCAGATTCCATCTCTGTAACTCGACCATGCGGCAACCCTAGGAAAAAGCTGTGATATCTGCTAGGTATGATTCCTGAATCGGCAAGGCTTTTGAGATCTTTATACTTCTCAGTCGAAATCGGGATTGGTTGCAAATAAGCTTTTTTCAGAACTATAGTATCGTCGCCACGGTTTCTTGTTTTCTTGCCAATGACTAGGGTCATCGATTCATCCTCTAAATTGTACTTGTACATTAGAGTATTGTTATCTTCTACTACTACCTCCTTAATTTTGCTCCACGCCACTTTTTGGCCAGCCGTATTTTTTGTCCAGTTTTTATTTGATAGTAGCCCTTTAAAATCGATAACGACCTCTTGAGTAACGTCCTTTACCTGGTAAGGTTTATCAGTAGTCTTGGCCCATCTTATTAATAACTTCCATTCTTCTGGAGTGTATATGACTTTGTGCTCCCCAGCCCTTTCAATGACTGAATGTACGCTATCTCCTTCGTTTTGAGTATGTCCTCTTTCAAGGAAACGGTGGGTTATCTTCACTCCAAATTTTTCAGCCGCGTAAGCATACATTGCAAACATTATCCGGTTTTTATTCTGTCCAGCACAGTTGTCGGACCACAACCTGAATTCTTTGGCCCCCTTTTCAGCATAAGTTTTTATAAAGTCGTACAGACAGCTAGAGACTTCATTAGCACCCCGTTTTGCAACACTTTCATCCCAAACATAGCAAAAACCTTCTTTCATAGCCGCGTCAAACACAGTCATATTATAGCAAGATAACTTCCGTTTGTAATACAGAATGCTCATTTGACCATGTGGACATGATAGAACTTTTTGCAAATCAAATGTTGCACAGACAATCAGTCCGTTCGATTGAGCTGCGTCTTCTTTGTCCTTGTTTTTTAACTGGCGGGAGACTTTTTTGTTTTTCTGGTGGTTGGCATAGTCAGTTTTTAATTCGTCAGATGGATTTTCTGTATTCTTGAAAACGTGACATTGGTCACACGTATCTTTCTTTGGAATATGGAACGTCAAATTAAAGTGTGTGTTAACTATATCGCGGTATTGGCGTAGAGTTTTGGCTGGATTGTCATACCTTTCCTCGTTGAGCCAGTCTTTATATAGAATAAACATCCGTGCAATACTTAGACTACCGTCTAAATACAGCCTTGTTGATGATTTACGACAGTAGTGCGACTCTACTGGTACAAAGGACTTAACATGATCGCATACGGACGCAATCATACGTTCATCGACAATTTTTTTGTGGTGGCTGTGGAATCCTCGCATGTCTTTTTCTACAGTTGTAGTGCCATCATACTTTTGCCATGCAGTCCTAGTCATTCTCTCAGTGATACCCAAAGTGTTCAAAAACATGGTTTTGCACACTTCAATTTTAGTGTGAGATTGTTCTTCGTATTTTGGCAGAAAATATTTGTATGTATAGATTCTCTTGTGTTTCTCTGTCCTCGCAAAATAAGTTCTCTTTTTGTGCTCTTGTTTTGTATAGTTGGCGATATGGAGCCATTGTTTAGCCCGGTCTCCAAGTGCCCAAAATTTTTTAAAAATGTCTTTTCGAGTATCTTCCGAAACTTTATCCGAACATTTATATCTGCACCGGCATGCTTCACGCATAGTTTTCTCTTGTACAATATGACCCCTCTTTGAACAATACGTTTTGCCTTCATTCGTAAGCCTCTTCCTTTTAATCTCTCCCCAGTCCTTGTGGTTTCGGATACGTTTTTTACCTCTGTTTCTCACCAAAGGTGCTGGAGACGATTGGTTGGAGTTTATTTCAATGTTCTGTATAAGTTGTGTAACTTCTTTATCGTCATGCTGACAGCAAAACTGATCCTGACAATGTTTGTGTCTATTTATTGGAGATGGCATTGGTGTCTCATCTTCTGGCACCCGACAAGGCGACGATGTTTGTGATATGTCACCCAAATTTGGATTGAGGTTTGATGAGTCGACGTTCTGATGTAAGGAATTGGCAGATATAAGGGTATCTGAAGGCAAAGAGTCATTATGTATGGATCCAGACTCGGGTTGATGAGTTTCAGGCGTGTCCTCTAAAGTTTTATCCGTAGATTTAGATTTATGGCAGCTTGTTTTATGCATAGTTTTCTTTTGATCACTTCGATACTCTTTTGAACTATGAGATTTACTTCCATCTGTAAGTCTTTTCTTTTTACCTTCTCTCTCATAATTTTGGGTGCGTTCTCTTTTTCTCACCAAAATCTCTGGAAATGGTTGGCTGGATTTTATTTCACTTTTATGTTGGTCAACTTCTTTATTACCACGCAGACATTGAGACGGATCCTGGAAATTCTCAAGTCTATTCATTTGGGACGGCATTGGTATCTGATTACATGGTGACTCACATTGAGGCGACGATTGAGGAACGTCATCAAAAATTGGTGTCAGTACCGGCGAGTCTACGTTCAGATTAAAAGAATTGACAGATGGAGGGCAGCTGATAATCATGTCAGGTGTAAGAGTTTCTGAAGGCAAAAAGTGATCATGCAGAACCACAGACTCGGGCTGATTAGTTTTCGGTGACGATACACTATTTAGCTCTGGCTGCTGCTGTGCTGCTACAGGCGGATCATCTCCAGCTTGATTGTTTTCAGTATCAGAGAAAACATCAGCACCGATAAGATCTTCCACTTGTTGAAGAATTTCAGGATCTGCTCCCAAGGGTAAAGGAGATGGCTGATTTGACCGGGCAAGTGGCGCATCTGAAAAAAAAAACATTTAAATAAGAAATAAATTTAAATTATTTAAAAAAAAACACTTTAAGCAATGATGACTGTAGTGAGGCAACTTAGGATAAAAATATTTGGTAAAAAAAAACACAAGAAACATTATTTAATTAGTATCGTTAGAAAGAAGCACATAAAAATTTAATAATTGCAAGCTTATGTTTTAATTTTACCAAATAATTAATTTAAAAATAGAACAACGACTGAGTTACAAGCGGTGTCCCAAGAACAAAGACGGTTGTGTACATCCGTTATAAAAATGTCCAATGTACAACGCCGGTTATCATCATATGTCGACTACTAGTCCCTAGAGCATTGTAGCTTCAGTACATCCGCCACCAAAAAAAACTGATCACAGACGACAGTTTCATCAATTTGTACTCTTAAAACAACTCTAAAATAACTTAAATAAATTATTAAACTGACATTACGTTTTATCTCAAACCTCCCTAGTATAACGACGTATGTGCATATGCGTCACAGTTTTTTTTCTCCGGTCTCCGTAGTACATGGACGGTTGTGATAAACAGTCATTTATAAGCGAAAAATCGATAAAATTTAATTTTATAGATAAAAACAATAAATTTACGGCTGAAACAAGATGAAAACAATGCTTACCTGAAATGGTACTCGGGTATTCTTGGTCGATTGAAACATTACTCTGAATTTCGTCCTCGTTGTGAATAATATTCTTGTTGTCGTCATTTTTCACCAAATCCAGTATATGTTTTGCCCGTTTTGAAAACATTGTAACGTAAGGTTAACGCCAGGTTAATTAGAAATCAACATCCTAATAAACATCAATAAGTAAACATTTCTAAAACTCTTGCAAAATCTACAGCGTGCGGTCTTGCGAAGAACACGGTCGAGACTAAACATCCGTCACATGAAGCGAGGGGGCGGGGGCAAATGGTAAACAAAGCACAAAGACGCATGCGCAGATACAACTTTGTTCTACGTTGAATTATCAGATCCGCCGATGTTCGATTACGTAACTCCGTAAATACTATGAATTTTGAAAAAAAAAGGTAGTGTTATGTAGAGGATTTTATTTAGATCAGTTTGGTGAACAAAAACAAATTTTGACAGATTGTCACAAACGTCATTGTTCGACGATCACGACGAAATATGTCTGGGTATATGAATTTAATCGGGTTTGTTTCGGCCTAAAGTTAAGCCCATTTCACGCACTCCGCGTCGTCCAACAATTAATTGAAGATGATGGTCATAAATTTAAACATGTTTCGAACGCTTGTACATCCCTTTACATGGATGACATTAATTTTTCGGTAATGACTTAATAAGAAATCGCCATTGAGGCGAGCCGCGAGCTCATTAACTTCTTCAAAGGCGGTCAATTTGACTTGGTAAAATGGGCAAGTAATTCTACAAATGTTTTAAATAATATTCCTGCTTCGCACAAAGCCTCATCTGATGTCGAGTTCGACAAAGCCGTACCGCATAAAATTCTTGGCCTGCATTGGGACAGAGCTAATGACAGCCTCCGCTTTGAAGTTTCTGCCCCAGACGAAAAGTGTACCAAGCGTACGATCTTATCCACTATCGCTCGATTATGGGATTTCATGGGTTTCGTGGCTCCCACCGTATTGTTCGCCACGCTCCTGATCAAGGAACTTTGGCTGATAAAATGCGACTGGGATGACACACCGCCGCAACATATTGTCACCGCTTGGACACAGTTTTGCTCAGAGCTCTCGAAGCTCAATGAGATTCGCGTCCCTCGTCATCTGGGCATAATTCAGGGTTCTGTTATAAATCTGCTAGGATTTTCTGACAGCAGCGAACGAGCTTATGGAGGTGTGTTATATTTACAGGTGTGTAATGGTTCTTTCATTTCTGTGCACCTAGTTTGCGCCAAGTCAAAGGTATCCCCGACGAAACCTGTGTCCATTGCTCGGCTAGAGCTCTGCGCTGCAGTACTTTTATCAAAATTACTGCGTGCAGTATTTGACAATTTCGACCCGCAATATAAAATTAATAATATGTACGCTTTCACCGACTCCGAAATTGTTCTGTGTTGGATAAATTCTTCCCCGCACCGCTGGCAAACCTTTGTTGCCAATCGAGTGGTCAAACTCACTGACCACGTACCCGCTCACTGTTTTCATCATGTGGCAGGAGTTCAAAATCCAGCCGACTGTTTATCTCGCGGGGTGACACCCGCCATACTTGTTGACCATCGCTGTGGTTCCAAGGTCCAGCATGGACCGCTCTTGATCCGTCAAAATGGCCTCTGAAACGGCTTGATCGAAACTCCGTCGAAAACGTTCCCGAGGAAAAGCAACTGGCTCACCCAGTTACGATTGAGAGTTCAGACTCCATCATCTATCGGCTTGCATTGCGCATGTCATCATATTCAAAATTATTGCGCGTTATTGTATACGTTTATCGGCTACTGGGAAGGCTACCGCGTGGGCATACCATCACTCGGACGGACTTAGAATTCGCAAAGTTCAAGCTGTTCAGTGTTTTGCAGCAAATCTACTTATCAATGGACATTGCTAGTCTACAAGAGAATAAACCTTGCAGCCACATATTACTTAAATTAAAGCCATTTTTAGATAAAAATGGACTTCTACGCGTTGGCGGTCGACTCATAAATTCTATGGAAGATTTTGACTGTAAACATCCTATAGTTTTGCCGCGCCATGACCACATAGTCGACTTGCTAATCGATTATTTCCATAGAAAATATTTACATGCTGGTCCCGAACTTTTAATGTCGCTACTCAGACAACATTATTGGATTCTTGCCGCGAGAAGAATCATCCGCAATCGCATTCACAAGTGCAACACGTGTTTTAGGGCGAAACCTCGTCCCACTTTCCCGCTTATGGCAGATCTTCCCAGTCAACGAGTGAACCTGCGAGTGAAGGCATTCACTCACACTGGTGTTGACTATGCCGGACCTCTTCAATGTACACCTTCTCGTGGTAGAGGTGTACGAAGTAACAAGGTGTGGTTATGTATATTTACATGCCTTACCACCCGCGCGACTCACATCGAAGTAGCCACAGAGCTAAGCACCGCTAGTTTTCTTAACGCTTTAAAGCGTTTTCTTTCGCGTCGTGGCCCAGTACAATGTATGTACTCGGATCACGGGACTAATTTATCCAAAATTATATCCCTAAATAGTGACATAAATACTCTATTAGAATTGTTATATCGCATTTTTGTGATGTATCTGAATTTATATTGCTATTTAGCTCTATAAGCCAATCAGTAATATATTTAATGATATAGTGCCGTATGTCACTAATAAAGTTACAGCTATGACGCTGCGTTATAACGCTTTTGAATGTTACTGTTTTATTAAAACTTAGCTCTATGACTGCTATCAAGTAACGGGGTTATAGGCCTATATAGCAATATTATTTCAGTTAAGTAACTTTTATAGTGTAGTGATGTATTGACGGCGGCGCAGAGCAGGCTGGCGATATACCATGTGATCACGTCACCTTTTGTTTCTAATTGATCATATTTTTACGACGGTGGATAGGAGGTAAAACTTTGAACGCGTTTTTCCGTGCCTTGGAGGCGTTTTCAGCAGGCTGAAATACCGTTTCAGGCCGTTTCAGAGGGTGCTCTGTCACATACTAGTTTATCAAAATTTCACCCAAGTTATTATGGTTTTCAGGCGCCTGAAACATGTTTTCAGTCCGTTTCAGGCCACCCTCTATCCGATGGCGCGATAACCTGAAAACCCGTTTTCAGGCATTTTCAGGACCCCTTATGGGCCCTTGAAGTACATTTCAGTATATGACGAGATTTTCAATAGGAGTGAAAGAGATAGCACTGTTAGAGAGGGATAGCTATAGTCCGAACATTCCGGAAAGGTGTGACAGAGACATCACGATCGAGCGAGACGCAGAACCTTCCACGACTTGATGGAGTTTTCGAGAACATCTTAAACAGTATATAAGCGGGGACGACGTGTGCCGCGAGTCAGTTTTACTTTGGAAGCGGAAGCAAAACGAAGTACAATCGAAGGAAGAAGTACCTACTACGAATATTATCGGAACAGTGCAGTGTGATTAAGTGTTTGTTTAGAGAAAAGTGTTGTGACGTTAAGAAATAGTGCGGAAATAAATCCTACTCTTATTCATCGGTGTATAAAGTGCTATTCCGATCACGAACCCACCCCTAGAGCGTAACAATATTATAATATTCTCAGTACAGTACTAAAGTTACAGCTTTGCCGCTGCGTTATAACGTTTTTGAATAATACTGTTTCATTACGACTTAGCTCTATAACTGCTACCAAGTAACGGGGTTATAGGCCTAAATAGCAATATTATTTCAGTTAAGTAACTTTTATAGTTTAGTGATGTATTGACGGCGGCGCACAGCAGGTTGGCGATATACCATGTGATCACGTCACCTTTTGTTTCTAATTATAAATTTCTCTTGTTCACTTTTATTGTTCAGTCATTATACATCAGCCATTTTAACTTCTTTACAACATTAAGGAGGTTCATGACAGCGGGTTAGGAACACTTATTGTTCTTCATTTTTGTAGTATCAAAATGAATTTATAATTGTAATTATAGTGCTAAACTGTAATATATTGTTTTTATACTCTATGATTATAGTATTAATCCGTGTTACATTAGTTGTATCTGTACCTTTTTATTACCTGTTGCCTCTATTGCTAGAAACATCACGCATGTTGTTAAATTGATCGAAGAGTAAATAAGGTGAAATTAGTGTTTATCATGGATTTCAAAGGCTGGAAACGGTTAAAAAGAAGTGGGCACTACAGGAGGAAAGTATTGAAACGATGTCAAGGAAACTGTACTGCTACAACTAGTACAGATAAATCCAACATGGATGAAGCGTGTGAAAAAGAATTCAGTGCGGGTTCCGTAGAAAATGCAGACTTTATTCATACTAGTGAACACGAAATCAATCAAAGTTCTGAAGAAAATATTGTTTTAAGTGATTCCGATGACAAGGATGACGATAAATTACAGGAATTTTATGAGGAGTTAAAAGTTTGGGCTATTCAATTCAACATATCGCAGCAAGCAGTCAAGAGATTATTGGAAATAATTGACAAGCCCCTTCCCAATATTTTTCCGAAAGACCCAAGGACTTTCCTCAGCACAAGTCAAAATATAATTACAATACCCATGGATTCTGTACACTATTGGCATAATGGCATGAAAGAAGAACTAATCGTTTATTTACAAAAGTTATCTGTTATACCTGATAATATTTCGCTAAACGTAAATATAGACGGTTTACCGGGATACCGCCGTTTAGCCAAAGTATTTTTCGCCAAATTTTACTTCCTAATAAACTTATGGCATCAGTTTCATTTCCCAAATGAAACTTTAGCAAGTTTTCATTTCGCATTTTATTTATTTGGTCAAATTATCATTTCGCATAATTTTACTGCGTCAAGTTTTATTAAAACAAACGTTTATTATGCTAACGTTTTATTTTGGCAAGTGTTATATAGCAAATAATTGTTTGATTAAATTTGTTAGGTTAGAACTGCGACCCCCTACAGACACGAACTGTTACCAGAAAAGTGGGTTAGGTTAGGTTAGAACTGCGACCCCCACAGACACGAACTGTTACCAGAAAAGTGGGTTAGGTTAGGTTAGAACTGCGACCCCCACAGACACGAACTGTTACCAGAAAAGTGTGTTAGTATGCCATTCAATATTTTGGGAAAGGTACTTTTTGCCAAACGATACTTTTGACTGAATAATGCTTGGTAAAATGAATTTTGACCAAGTATTTATTTGGTAAACAATAACTTGCCATAATAACTTTTGCTAACTGTTTATTTGCTTTAAGTTGTTTTGAGAAATGTTTTTTTGCCAAGTGATAATTTGCGGAAAATAGTTTGGGAAGTAATACTTTGGGAAACGATTTTTGGCAATACATTAGTAAACCCGGTTTACCAGTATACAAAAGTTCGAAACTTCAATTGTGGCCAATATTGGCCAAAATTGGTAACATTTTTGAGCTATCGACACTGCCCCCAATTGTGGTTGGTATATACGCTGGTGCGAGCAAACCCAAAGACTTGAGCAGTTTTCTCAGAATGTTTGTTGACGAGATAAGTTTTTTAATCAAAAACAATCTTGAGATAACACACGTGGACGGAACAAAAAAGACAGTCAGGGTGAAATTGGGTGGATTCGGGCTCTCATTTACGACTCTCCGGCTAGAGCCATGATCAAAGGTTAGTACCAGATAAATAAATAAATAAATAACTTTAAATAAATAATACGTGGAGTATGGCCTATACCTTCCTCAGGGAAGAGACCCGTGCCCCTCGGTGGGGACAATGGGTTGATGATGATGATGAATAACTTCCACACAACAGAATTACTTGTCCTGGTCCCATATGATGGTTCATATCGAGGGGTGAAAGGCTAATTGCTTTAAGCGACACCATGGGCGATATTGAGTTATATATATATATTCGGAATCAGCAAATTTTTCTACGTCTTTTGAGCCGGGTTTCATGCCGATCTGAGCACTTTTTTGGCGCTTGAGGCAATTAGATTTGACGCTGATTTTACACCGCTATTGACTCAACTGACACAAAAAGTGCCTTTTTTTTAAACATGGTTGACTTGAGCTATGTTAAGATACTGTAGGTAGTTGGTTAACTCATTTTGCCTTTCTCGTATTTAAACTCAAATGGTTGTTAACGCTTTTTTGCTGTTTCTATACTAAAAGAAGATAGTAGGTTGAATCATTTAGCTTGCCCCAGAATACACAAACCCTTGTTATTTAAAGCAATTAGCCCGCCACAAAAAAAATATAAGCTTGTCGCTTGAGGCAATTAGCTCTCCACAAAAACATATGGGAAATGTCGTTTGAATCAAATAGCCCTCCCCAAAAATAAATAAAGTATGGCCTTTGAATCAATTAGATTTGCTCTATTTTATGTTAAGAGCAGTTATTTAATTAAAGTATTTACCCTCTTCGAAAATTCAAGAGAGCAGGTCGTTTGAGATAATTATGGCCTACATTTTTTTACAATAAACAGTCGCTTAATTCAAAAATTATTAATAGTGTTTGTACTTGAATCAATTATCCTGTTTTACAATTAGTAACGAACGTCTGTTCAGCAAATTCATTTTTCTATGACACTAGTTGAACGATGTCCTTTAAGACGTAGGTATAATCTTTGCGTTGCGCTTAGAACTTCTCGGGAATAAAGGGGCGCACGCGCGGGGGGCGCTTCAGTCATCGCCGAACCGTGACGGAGGACGGACGCGCGCGTTGTTTTTGAGTCACGCGCAAGAAGATTATTGGTAAGTAAGCTTTTAAACCTGTGTAACTCATGTATTTCGGTTTAATTAAGTATCCTCAATTAAGATGTTAAATTTTTGAGGCTGACTTTATGAACATTAAGCATAATTTATTGTTAAACGATATTTGTGCAAAGCATTTATCGACCTGATAGTTTTCTGTGATTTCTTATTAAGAACATAACTGACTGATTGTTACAGTATTAGTAGGTTATAATTATTGAAAATAATAGTAGTGAGTGATAACTCCAATTAGAAATGGTTAAGAAATTTCTTTAACTTCAATGTCTATCTAATTTTGATGATTTAATAAATAAACACTTTGTTCCTTTAACTTTTTGTTTTATTCTCGCCAAACATCAACGAAAACTCATAAATCTCATAATGAATGCTGCTCCAATTTTGATGCGGTTACATTTTGGTTATGGATTCAACCGCCAAATTCAACCAAAGTTCAAAATTATGATGATTTAAGTCAACGAGATTAGAATAGTGATCATTGCTTAAGTCATTTTTCCTGTTTCTAAATAAGAATGGAACTGGTATTTCAACTAATTAGATGTAATCTATTTCACCTACAGCTAGGTAGTTCAATCAATTAGCTCTACTCGAAAACCACGACTACGAGCTCCTTGACTTATTTAGTCCTCCACTAATCATGATAGTTATTGTATCTTAAAGCATTTGGTCTTACTCCATAAACAAGGGCAACCGTCGCTTAAGTCTTTTTGCCTTACCCTAAAAAAAAAGAGCATACGAGCATTTTGGACTCAAGCGACATTTATTTCTGTAACCCGTTGATCTATTTGATTGAAAACTACAATATCTGATGAAAAATTTAATTTCCAAAAGAACTGTATACTTAGAATCTAAATTAAACAAAAACCTGATTTACTACGATTTTTTTTTCTTTTTTCAAAACTTTAAAACGCTCTCCTCTAAAGTTCACAAAATGTCGCTTAAAGCAATTAGCCTTTCACCCCTCGATATGTATCAACGAGGGTTCCTACCACACTTCCCTGCCGCTGCGGCCTGTACCTGTCTATTTTTCTGCCTAAATTGAGTCTTGAATACATATTTTTAAAGCTTTGTTCGTGTTAATATTTATGATGCTGACTGTATGCTGTACGTACCGAATTGTTTTTTTTTTACCATGACGCAATTTTTCGCTAGCACAATTAGACTAGAAGAGCAGAGCATATTCCTTTCCCTGAATAATTTTGTTAATGTGAATTATTTTACTTTTTCAGGCGTATGTAATTATAATGGAAAAGACGGCTGTATGAAATGCACAGTGAAAGGGGAATATTCACATACAACTCATACTGTCGTATTTCCAAAAATCGGCTGTCCAAAACGAAATGACGAAGAATTTCGTGCGAAGAAGTACGGTGGACATCACAAACCAGATTCACCTTTACTGGAATTGCCTATAGACATGGTTGAACAATTTGTTGTTGCAGATTCACTACATTTGATAGATTTAGGAATTATGAAACGTTTACTCGTTGGGTGGAGAGATGGAAATTTTGGTAAAAAGAATACGAAATGGTGTGCTCGAGATATTGACGCAATGTCAAAGTTTTTGTCAAGCTGCAAAATGCCAAAAGAAATACACAGAGCGGTCAGGGGAATAGATGTATTAGCACATTGGAAAGGATCAGAATTCAGAACAATTTTATATGATTTGAGCATTGTTATTTTGCAAAAGATAATGGATGAACCTTCTTATTACCATTTTTTGTGTCTCTGTGCTATAACAATTTGTTCGAATAAGGATTACTTTTTGTACTTGAACCTAGCTGACGCATTGCTCATTTTTTTTTGTTCAGAACTTTAAAAAATATTATGGCGATGGTTACATTACAAGCAATATGCACAATCTGACTCATCTTGTAGACGAAGTGAGAAGATTTGGGATTTTACAAGGTTTTTCCGCTTACCCTTTTGAAAATAAACTTTATTGTTTAAAAAGGAAAATAAGACAAGGTAACAAACCACTTGAGCAAA
Organism: Yponomeuta cagnagella; assembly: GCA_947310995.1. Lineage (NCBI taxonomy): Eukaryota > Metazoa > Arthropoda > Insecta > Lepidoptera > Yponomeutidae > Yponomeuta > Yponomeuta cagnagella. The sequence continues at coordinate 98,386 of CAMZJW010000023.1, forward strand.
TTGCAAGACGAATATGTGAACAAAATAAAATTGATAATAATATTAAATCATCTCTCAAGAATGATTCACATCCTAACTATCCATTTCTGGAAAGTAAATTGAAATTAGGGCCTACACTACGCTTTGAGACATGTATGTTTTCTTTACAGCAGCCTGATAATTTTCTATTAACCAAAAAAAGTACCATTGTGAAAATCACTGGTATGAAAATTGAAAATAATACAATCATGATTGAAGACAATCGTGTTGAAAACCTAGTTGATGTTTTTAATAGTCCTATCAAATCTTCCATCCTAAATATATTTAAATGTTCCGGTGTACATTACACAACAAAGGTCACTTTTAATTTTGATTTTATAAAATGTAAACTTGTGTGGATAAGTTATGAGAGTGATTGGTTTTTTTTACCTCTCTTACATACTATAAATTAAAATAAAGTTAGGTAGGTAAGTAAGTATTGTGGGCGCAGTTTTCAAGGAATGAGAAATATATGTTTAGCTAAGGGTAGTACGAGTATTACAAAAATCATTAAAAAGAAGAATCTCTCTCTCGTCAATTAGTTACCAATAACCCTACAATGCTATGTTTTAGAGGTAGGTAGAGATAAGCTATTGTAATTGTCCCTAATCGTTCCTTTTTATGTTAAATGCCTATTATGATTAAATTAAATCGCAAATGGTATATTAATCAGTGTATTTATTTACTTGGCACATAATCACAGAAAATTTCAAGATTCATCTTAACATTAATCAACAGTGTTACATTAACAATAAGACGTAAAAACTAAATCAAAGCATTAATTGAGTACCTAACTTAGTAGGGTACACAGGCGCTTACTTACTAACGATTAAGCCCAATTTACCCACGTCAGTGCATTCACCGTTACATGCCGTCGCACTGACAGGTAAACGTGAACATGTTTACAGGCAGTGACACATACTTGCCGTCAAGTGCATTGATGTCTGTGAATTGGGCTTAAAGAGTTTCAAAATAACATTGAATATTTATTAATAAAAAAAAAATCTGGCGTAGGGATAAGATCAGCTAAACAACACTACTCGCTAAGTTAACTAAACAAAATTTAGGCATTAATTTTCTCCAATTGTTGAAGCAGAAGCTTCTCCATTAAAAGGACTTTCACTCGAAGCATTTCCTTTTGGAGCGATTTCAGGTTCATTTCGTGAAGTTCTGCTGTTCTTAACATTTTTCTTAGGTCTGTGTTTAGTAACAGAGACTCGCAACATTTTTGCCTCACTACGTCGATTAGAATTTCTGAGAATATTTTTGAAGAAAGATTCACATTCTGTCACACTGAAATTGGGGTCTTATAGGTGGATAACATTATAAAATAGTTTTATAGTGCGAAAATAGCCCTTGAAACATAGTTTCCTCACATTCTCATCCCTGGAAATGCCAGTCCATGAACAATTTTTCAGAAAATCGCGTTCAAAAATGATGTCAACAAGCTTAAAGCAATTGTCCAAGCCTTTACCTTTACCAAGACCACAAATACAACATAACTGCTTAAGCAACTCCTCTTGAGAATTTTGATCATTAAGTTTGTCTTCCAAATTTTGAAGTTCATCTAAACTGGAAATTGGTTTAAAGTCCGATTTTTGTTTTTGTGGAATCAATGCTCTTTTAACCAATTCTTCCATTTGTGTATTTAATGCTGCTGTTTGTTGAAGGATTGCTTGCTGAGCTTCGACCAGAGTGTTTTGATTTTCTTGTAATGCCACCAGAGTTGTAATAATATTATCTAGCTTTTCAGTGTTAACATCATGCGTTGTCACAATGTTCTGGTTTTGAGAATTAACTACAAGAAATTCGTAATCACCACCAAGGTTCGTGTTTACCGTGCTTCCAGATGCCTCGATAAGAGTCGAGACAGTGTTGTCAGGGATAACATTTTCTTCTTGTGTTGTCATCAATACATGATCAGAGATAACATTTTCTTCTTGTGTTGTCGTCAATACGTTGTCATCCGAGGGCGCTGCGTTTTTCTGTAAGAGACATAAGCTTATAGAGACGTACAAGTTTTTTGCTTAAAATACATACATACATACTCGTACCCTAATATTATGTCAGTTATAGTTGACGTAGAAAAACATCTACAATAGTAGGTAACAAAATAGGTAGTAGCTTAATTTGGATTAGTCATACAAACATACAACGTTCAACCCTCGGTTCCTCGAGGGTTTAGCCCATGCCGGCCACATGCTATATGGAATTTGAAAGGAATGATTCGGTATTTCGAACGCAGTAAATCCATAACAAATTACACACATAATGTGTATGCCAAAAATGATGTTAAAAGCATGAAAATCGGAACGATTGATGTTTAGGCCTCAATATGAATAAATGACCCGTAGCCATTCCCGTAGCACAAAAAAGGAGAGGAATTATTATGACGTCATCCTTTTTAGTATAAGAAAAAAAAAGTTGTAAAGCCTATGTGTGGTATCAAATAAAAGTAAGTAAGTACTACCTTGTAAATTTAAACACTTAGGTACTTACTTCGAAACATTCGGCGGCGATATCAAGAAAACTTTTCATGTCAGCTTTTTGCGGCGGTGGTAGTAGGCTACTAAAATGGTTGTCCTCATCAGTATCAGTATACTCCGACATTAAGTTTATTGCTAGCTGTGCTTCATGATAGCTTAAATTGTTTCTTTTAACTGTACAAGTCATAGATAACCAGTCTTCTTTAGGTGTAGATTCTTCGACTTTTATCAGTTTATCAGCTTTACTTCTCGGCCACATTAAAAAGCCATCCTTCTCCCATTGTTGGAGAACACAGCTCAGCAGTTTCTTACCTCTTTCAGAGGTTTGAACTACTTTAAATGGCATTTTTCTGTAACAATAGGTAAAGCACAAATTATTCTTAAGCACTAACACAAATCGAGCTAAGTACAGGCCGCGTATTGTAAAAAGAATCCGTCTGAATATATCCGATTCTATCCGATAGTAGCTGAGATGAAAACAGCTAACAGACTGTAAGCGGCGCCGTGCAGCGCGCGTTTCCCCCTACCCCTTACCGCCAGAGACCGATAATCGTGTACTGCGCAGGTTCTGTGCCTAACTTCAGACGGATTCTTTTTACAATACGCTGTCTATAGTACTTAAGGTACTAACTATATTATTTCTGTGACTTAAGTACAAACATCCCAAATATGGAAAGCTAGAAGTAAAATATGTATAACCCGCGCAGATAAAGAAAGGAATTGAAAATGGCGTCGTGTACCTACTTGTGTTTGCATTGAACTGTAATAGAGTCAGCATAAAGTCCGCTTAAGCTACAATAATTAGGTAGTTAGGAACACTTGACATAACCTACTAATCTGTTTTTTAGTTTCAAAGTACCTAAACTCGCAACAGCAAATAGGATAAGGCTAAGTATGTATAATAATAAAAAAATCTTACCTCGATAATTTATGTAAGGTAGGTAGGTTATCAAAAAGTGCTCGACCGACGAACGTGCACTCGCTTTGAAGTCGTCTCGCGAACTGGAACTGTCAGTTACTCGTATGGCAACGCTTTAAACGGTGCGTTACGTGGCGGCGGCGGCGGGGCGGCGGAGGCGCGGGCGGAGAGGCGCGGGCGGAGAGGCGCGGGCGGCGCGGCGCACTGGCATCAGTAGGTAGGAATAGCACGGAGTAGTATGAAAAGCTATCTACTGTTGTGGTTACTTTTTAAGATTTGTGCAATCCTGACATTCGTCAGGCGTATAATGGTCGTATGCTGCAAAATCACAAAATTGGCACCAAAAAAATTTTAAATGTATTAAAAAAGCTATATTTTCTTTTTTTAGTTTGAAATGTTTCGGCAATTTTTCACTGTTAACGTGTCCACAACCGACGCAATTTTCAGATAGTGTAAAATGAGTTATTTTCCAAGGCCACTCCAGCAAGGTAAGGGTTAGTAGATCCTTCTTCAAAAAACAGTCAACATCCATATACATATTTCAGTCCTGAAAAAAAGAATGCTAGATTAGAAAAGGATAAAACAGAAAAGGCATGATTGAGGGGACGGGAAATAAAATGAGGATAATGGTAAAGTATGTGGGTTCTGTTTTTCTCTAGGGAATCCCATTTTGAATTGCCCAACGTGCCATTTTTATCACAGCCGCCATTAGTGACAATAACAATCACATATAGCACCAACTAGTGATATAAAGGTGACCGATGATAAAAAAATAAATTTGTACTAATTTTTGGATATAAAACGATGCCAAATTGAAGGCGCATTAATTAATAATTTTGCATAAAAACCAGTAAAATTTACACCGCATGATCTATCACACGTAACAATCATTAAAAGTTTCTATATTACCGTCTACCAGTTAGCGCACGCCATTTTATATAAATGTAATAAAAACACAACACTTACCATCGTGAACAATCCTGTCTGTTTTTTTTTAATTGTATTTCACTCCGCGATACTTTCGATGCAGCGTCATAACCTTTTTTTTTCTTTGTTACATAGTGATGTTTTTGACACTGGTTCAGAGCCAAGTAATGTCGTAATGTCATCTCGGTGATTAGTATAACACTACATACTGATATAAGGTCGATTTGATCACAATTATATCACAGACTAGTGGAAAGCTGTAACTAATTATCACTATTATAAAAGCTGGATGTAATTCAAAAGAGCTAGTATATCGCCACAACATCACTCATTAGCCACGTAAAGTGCGCTTTTTCCTGGGGATATAAGCGCTTACAGTATTGATATGGAGCTGGTTCCATACTCTATTTAGAGGCGTCAACTCGCTTATAAAGCTTATATGTAACACCTTTTTGCTTGTTGGGATAGGAGCTCGCTCATACCTACATGATCTCTACAAATTTCTCAATCAGTACAAAACCAACCTCGAAGTAGAACGTTCCGAAAGTCGTATTGAGTGGAAAAATGTTCCACCGGCTTCTCCGCATTTCGCAGGATGTATGGAGAGCATGGTCAAGGTGGTCAAAAATAATTTATTTAAAGTCATAGGACAACAGATCCTATCATATGAGGAACTTAACACTGTACTCGCTCAGGTCGAGTCGCTGTTAAATTCACGTCCTCTGACTGCTCTAAGCGGTGATCCAAGTGAGCCAACAGCGCTCACTCCGGCACATTTTGTTCATAGCTTTCCGATGCGTTCAATTCCTGCTCCGCAAGTAGAGTCTTTAACCATCAACGATAGGCATTTGCTTCTTGATAAGTTGGTTCAGTCTTTCTGGCACCGCCGGCGGGTGGAGTATTTACATCAATTACAATCCAGGGCCAAGTGGAATACTCCGGCGGCCCCTATTGTGGTTGGGACGGTAGTGGTGATTGTAACCGATAATCTGCCGCCTTTTTCATGGCTACTTGGTGTCGTGGAAAAGATACACCCATCAAAGGATGGTGTAGTTCGCGTTGTCACCGTCAAAACGTCTAAACGTAGCTACGTCCGGCCTGCAGTACGCTTGTGCCCTCTACCTAATCAATAAAAGGGTTTATTGTTTCTTTTCTCATTAATTTACCTTTTTCTCTACGTTATACATTGTTTCGCTTTTAGCAAGAGCTTTAGCATTATTCCAGTATGCTACTTATATGTTATATGTATTATAATCAGTTATAAGGTTTATCAGTGTGCACGTGGCGGCAACCGGACATTCACTATAAAAGGCCGGCGCACAGACAGCCGAGTCGTCTTCTTAAGAGACAAATCCGCATGGACATCGGTGTCCAAACTGTGCCTGGACCACAAGGTCCAGTACACAAAGGCCCAAAACTGGGGCGACACTATAAAGATTGAGGTCCCATCGACCGACAATTTCAGGAGCCTTACTAGGCTCCTCACCCAGTTCAAAGTCCCATATCACACCTACGCACTCCCCGAGGAGCGCAAGGTGCGTGCTGTCCTCAGAGGCGTTCCCTCAGAACTCCCTCTGGATTCCATAAAGGATGACCTTATCGCACAAGGTCATCCCGTTGAGGCTGTGCATCCCATGCACAGCTCCCGCGGTAAAACCTTCCCGCTATCCCTGGTGATTCTCACCAACACCCCCTCCAGTAGGTCCATCTTCTCAGGAGAGCTCACCGTCTGTGGGCTCTCCTGCATTAAAGTGGAAAAGCCCCACAGGCGCGGCCACCCTGGCCAATGCCACCGCTGCCAACTCTATGGCCACGCGTCGGCTAATTGTACCGCCCCCCCTAGGTGTGTGAAGTGCTTAGAGCCTCACGCCACCGGGGACTGCTTGCGCACACGCGAATCGGAGGGTCCTCCGGCTTGCGTGCTGTGCGAGCAGCCCGGCCATCCGGCCAACTACCGGGGGTGCCCGCGTGCCCCCCGCTCCTCCCTTCCTAAGGCCCCTAAGGCCCCAAAGGCGCCTCAGCCTTCTCCTCAGAGGAGACCAGTGCCACCACCGGCTATCACCCCGTCCAATTTCCCCTCCCTCGGCCGCTTCGGCCGCCCCACCACCACCAATCCCAACCCCCCTCAGGCCCCCGCGTGGGCCCCCCGCCCTTCCCTGACCCAGCCTCCCCCCCCCGCTCCGCGCCCCGCCCCCTCGGGCGCCCCCCACTCCCAGATCGCGGATGACCTCTTGACGGTCAGCGCCGCCATTGCCCATATAGATTTGGCCGAAATATCGGTCCTGGCGCGCAAACTGCGCGCCGCAACCTCCCCCACCGCGCGTCTGATGGCTGTGGCCGAACACAGCCATCTGCTCTCCCTCATATAAGTAGTACAATGTCGCGCCCCCCGGTCCCTCAGACCACCCAGTCTCCCGTCAGCGCGGGTCGTATCAAACCTAAGAGCCTCTCGCTTATCTCGTACAATGCTCGCGGCCTCCGCAGCAACGTACCCGAACTTAGAGAGTTCGTCAAAGACTTTGAAGTCGATATGTTGCTAGTGCAGGAAACTTGGCTCAAACCCCATACCAGGGGCCTGAGTATACCCAAGTTTTCTCTCGTTAGGAACGACAGAGCCGACGGCCGTAGAGGCGGCGGCACTGCCATTTATTTTAGAAAGTCCCTCCATTGCTCCCCCATCGCCACTCCGGCCCTCACTAACATGGAGGCTACTATCTGTAGATTAGCTCTGACGGGTCACCCGTCCTTAGTCATAGCCTCTATTTACATACCCAGCGGAACACTACCCCTAAGGAGTGATTTCGAAGCCATCCTCGCTCTAGGCGCCCACACCGTTATGTTCGGGGATTTCAACTCCAAACATACGGATTGGACCTGCCTTCAGACGAACCCCGGCGGTATTGCCCTCCTCGGCTTAACCGAGGCGTTAGAATTGGACGTCTTATGTCCTTACTCCCCCACCCACTACCCCGATAACATAGACCACGCCCCCGACGTACTAGACTTCGCCCTAGTAAGGGGCGTCCACCTCAACCTCAGGTCGATCGAGCCTCTCGACGACCTAGGTTCCGACCATCGACCGGTGTCCCTTCAGCTAGGTCCCCCACCGTCACCCTCCACACTCTCCACTAAAACCATCACTAATTGGGACAGTGTCAAAAGCTCACTAGTCACCGCCTTAGAAGCCCCCGACTCGCCTTATGCGCTCTCGCCCGACCACTTCGACAGCCCAGACAAAATAGATAGCGCCGTAGAGTCCCTCACC